>JARQZK010005164.1:85000-92500 GCA_030704885.1 Cynegetis impunctata
TTTTCGTGCGGTTGCGAAAAAATCATTATTGAGATTTTGAGCGACAAATTAGCAGCAAATCACGTAGGAAATAACTGCTAGAATAAGTGAATTTTATATGCAAAAATACTTGTTACCAATGTTTTCCCGTCAACATGTCGAAACCATGGTTGTGCTTTTGGGCGACAAATCAGAGTCTAAAGTGCAACACGACTATGAAAAATCTAGCAACCCTGCTAGTAGCCTCTCGTTTGTCGCTATTTTATTTCAGGATAAAAAGGTCAACATATTTTGCGTGTTAAAAGATGCCCCAAATAAATAATTTTAAGTCAGTTTTACAATTAGGTAGATTTGTTTGTAACTACGCTAGTTTTATGTTTCAACGCAGATATAAACATTTTTCGTTTGTAATAATTCTGGTATCTTTTCTAGAGGAGGCCTAAATAATTTCAGAGGGGGCTCAGCCTCCTCTGGCGTCCCCTTGGCTACGGCCGTGTCTAGAGCCATGGAGAGAATTATTTCAAATCCTCTACTTTAATTACATCAATAAAAATGACAATTGTTGGACATCTATCGAAAAACACAATCTTTAATAATGATTGGAATAATTGAACATTTCAATTCACTATAACTAAATGAAGAATAGTCCATTTGACATTGAACTGATAATATATTTAATACGAAGTTTCAATAGTATTTTCAAATTGAATGAAGTAGTTTGTTGTTAGAAACTCTCCAGTGTCGAACCAATCTAATCGAACATAATTTAATGTAAAATTCATTAACATTACATCGTTGCTAGGCTCGTTTAAATTGAATTGCTCACCGCTCTAGGTCAATCAGTACAACTGGCCGCTGCTGTACTTGAGTTAAGTGATGAGCAGCCATGACCGATCTTGCAAAAATCTTGTCTCGTTATGATTTGTTTCATTTCCTTAATTTTGGGCTATTTTTATAAGGTTTTATTAACAGACAAATAGAGGAAGAAAAATAATTCATTAAGAGGCTGTTGAATTTTCTTCACTTTTTTTTTAAATGTCTTATCAGACGCATTTCGGTACCTTGGAAGTTGTAGATTTGAAATTTGGAGGGTGGCCATAATCTGCAGTAAAATATTTTTCTGAAATATAGTCACCACAATGGTATCTCTGGTTACACCGGAAGTATGTATTAACCTTCTTATTTCAAATGGAACCATATATTCTCCTCGAAGCCGTTGGACTCTCTTGATGATTTGCTACATGTTTCAACGAGGTTCTTTTTACCTGGTGCTATGGTTACGGAGAAAATATTGGCAGCTGGTAAGTGTTAACTAGAAAAATTATAACTTTCGAACGGCTTATGACAATAAAATAAAAAGAATACCTAGCCAATAAATTGTTGTATCTAATGCATGTTCTCAAGATATCTTCATATCAGGTAGTAAGTATTCTGGCGACGGAATTCTGCATTTTCGATCCAAACGGTGAATTGTTCTTTTCCTTTATCTAAGGAGGAGGGCGCTCTAGCTTGTTATCCAGATAGTAGCTAGATAGTAGGTTAAGATTTGTATTGTGGAACAATTAGAAATTTGTTAATTCACTTCGAGTCAAATAAGCTGTTCTGATGAGAACTAATAATATCGAAACAGCTGTATGCAGAAAGTTGTGATTTTTCAGTAAGCCTTCACAAGCTTCCAGTTTTTTATAGCAACCAAGTGATCAGAACCTGGATGAAACATCTGGCAAATCTTAAAGGCAGTCCAACGGCAATGAGAAAAACATATCATTCAATCGCAAAAAAAGCTTAAAGCCTCTTTCGGTATATCCGCAGATAACATTTTGATTACTTTATTTCAGAAAGATATTTCACCGCAGACTGTGGTGAGCCAAATTTCAATTTTCTAACTTTCGAGGTATCCAAATGCGTCTAATTGGCCAGTTAAAAAACTCTGTATATAGCGCCAGGAAGACCAAGCATACCTCAGTACTTCTTCCTAAAATTTGCACGAACGTAAATTAAAGTTAAATATTTTCTTCGGAGGTTTGCTGGACATTGTGATGTGAATATGTATTATAAATATGTATATATATATATATATATATATATATATATATATATATATATATATATATATATATATATATAATATATATATATATATATATATATATATATATATATATATATATAATATATATATTATATATATATATATATAATATATATATATATATATATATATATATATATATATATTATATATATATATATATATATAATATATATATATATATATATATATATATATATATATATATATATATATATATATATATATATATATATATATATTATATATATATATATATATAATATATTATATATCTATATAGATAATATATATATATATATATATATATATATATATTATATATATATATATATATATATATATATATATATATATATATAATATATATATATATATATATATATATATATATATATATATATATATATATATATATATATAATATAATATATATATATATATATATATATATATATATTATATATATATATATATATATATATATATATATATATATATAATATATATAAATATATATATATATATATATATATTTATATATATATATATATATATATATATATATATATATATATATATATATATATATATATATATATATATTCTTATTTTTTAGCAATAACAGGCCATCAAACTTCCATTAAGACTTTATTAAATTGTTTATGTTTCAATTTATTCTTGAATGCTAAATTAATTTATTTGTTTCAGTTGTGAGAATTTGATGAACTACCTGTCGAATCGTTAACTGTTTAACAGCTGTAAACCAAAACATAAAAATATTATTAGCAAATTAATATTACTAATGGATGTTTGACTTTAAAAACAATCCGTGTTTTAAGTATACATTTTGTTGATGTTTGATTAATTGATGTTAGTATTATTTCTATGAACACTTTCAAATGAGAAACGAAAATTCTGCTGCATATTTTTTTACCTTCGAAGAAAATTGAGGTTTTCATCTCGTAGATGATTGGATCAAAATGAGAAACAAAATAAATTTGATATGCCATTACGTGCTCCAACTGTAAGTGAATGAAAAGATTGAAATATCTGTAATCTATCACTTAATGATAAAATTTGGAAACATGTCGCAGTTGCCATTTTTGTCATTGTGACATTTTTTTCTTGCGTCCTTTATTGAATATCGACAGAATACTTTTTAACCAGTCATTCCCTCGCAATTGATTATTTGGGACTAAAGTTTCCACCCAATAATGGGATTTTATAATTCACTTACTCTGTATAGATAATATATGAAAGGTACGGGGGTAAAACCATGTCAGTCAAAAAAAGCTTATTTTGACAATTTGAATATTTTCCATGTTATTGACCTCCGGTGTTCTTCCATACCTTCACAATGACTCACGGGATTTTTCCCCTCTGCCGCTTATTTCCAGAGTAATATTTCACCAAACTTACGGAGATTTAAAAAAAAATGATAGACTATTCGAAAAGAATACTTTACCAATCACTAGATGGCATCATTATTCTATTTCCTTGAAAAAAACTGAATAGCGGGGTTTCTCTTCTGTATCCGACATATGTTTCAAATATTTACACCACTGATTTAACTAATGCCCGCACCATCAAATCTTTCATTGAATCCAATATTTGAATACCTACTATGTATCTAGGTATCCTAGAATATTGAATGAATTGAAATTCATATCTAAAATTTCCATCAGGTACCTACAATGAATAACACAATTTATTTTCACCTACTGGCCCAATTTATAAACACTATTATCTGAAAAATATTCTCAGGACCTCTTTCTCTACACACTTCGTTCAGTATAATAACCATATCATTACTACCAAAATACTTGTTGTCTGGGCAAGCCGCAATTTCATTTTTTCATTATACCACATGTAGGTTACATAGTTAATTTTTATGAGAATCAGAAACTTATTATATTGCCCAGCGCAATTGAAACGATACATTATGAGATGGTCCATAAATAATTCAATTGAACGAAACTGCCAATTTAATAGTATGGATGAAAGAACAAGCTGTTAGTTTGTTTTAATTACTCTGCAATTACTTGCTTTTCCGATTATCCGATTGGAACACTCTTTTAATCACCGAATTGATCAATGCACTGTTATTCTTCAATTATACTAGACACGAACATGTCGACATTATACAATGATTCGCTACAAAACATTTCTTTTTGATCTTGTAAACATGGCCTATAACATCGTTATTTCTAAATACCTCTTCATGGACAGATGAAGCTGTTCTTATATTGAAGATGAAGTTGAATATTGAACATATATATATATATATATATATCTTTCTATTTATATATATATATATATTGATATATATATATATATATATATATATATATTTATATATTATCATGATAATTATTAGCAATAACAGGCTGGTTGAATCTTAAAAAACTCGATTCTATTAAAGAGTTGAAGTTTTACTTCGATATTCTCAATAGAAATTTCTTTGACATTTATTTCTAAAAATTATCAAGAGATTAAAAATAGATCACAGGCAACAACAATTCGAATAAATATATATATATATATATATATATATATATATATATATATATATATATATATATATATAAATAAATTATGAGTACTTTGGAAAATGAATTTGAAAAATAGAAGAATAATAAAATCAACACTCCCGAGAAGCTAGTTTTATCAGATTTGACGACGTTGAATTCCTGTTCATTCTTCAAGGAAGAAAGTTACGACATTCGATGTCTATATATATATATATATATATATATATATATATATATATATATATATATAATCTCTTGATAATTATTAGCAATAACAGGCTGGTTGAATCTTAAAAAACTCGATTTAATTAAAGAGTTGACGTTTCACTCGGACATTCATAGTTATTCAAACTTTTGAAAAAAAAATTGAAATTTCTTTGACATTTATTGACTTGAAAAAATTGAATAGATAGATTGATTTGTCTTGTTAAAAATTTTTTCCGGATGTGGCTGTTCTTTGTTAATTATTACGTGCTATTCAGTCTAATATTAACATTCAAAATTGTTATTATTAGAAGGCAAGGGAAACTACAGAAACCTTTACTTATGTAATGTTCGAAAATAATAATAGGGTACTATTTATTTAACAGCAAAGAAATTAGTCGCGGGAAAATATTGAAAAAGTAGAGCAGAATTATCGGTATAGAACGTTTATATGGAAGCAGCCGTTGACACGTGTTTCGGACTCTTTGGTCCTCATCAGAACGGCGTAGCTAAGTATTGGATTGAAAATTTGGAGATGAAAATAGTTTAATAAATAAAATCCTCTGTTATGGAAGAAAATCACTTATTTGTGGTTTATTGTTTGAACTCTCCGGTATGGGAGATTTGGTCAAACTTTGCCACGGAGGCGATTAATTCCATCCGAGAGATATCAGAAAGAGTAAATTAACAATAAAGAAGAAAATTAGTTTTGGGAAAATTTTTTAAATGAAAAAAGGTACTTACATTATAAAATAATGTCTGAAATTCTCAGATTAAGTTTGGGATCATTGCCATATTTTCAGCTTGCAATATTTAATTATTTATTCGAATTGTTGTTGCCTGTGATCTATTTTTAATCTCTTGATAATTAAAAACAGCTACTTCCATATAAACGAACTATACCGATAATTTTTGCTTTACTTGTTTAACATTTTCCCAAAACTAATTCTCTTCTTTATTGTTAATTTATATTAATATTAATATCAAGAGATTAAAAATAGATCACAGGCAACAACAATTCGAATAAATATATATATATATATATATATATATATATATATATATATATATATATATGAATAATGAATATATATATTATATATATATAAATATATATCTATATATATATATATATATATATATATATATATATATATATATATATATATATATATATATAAATTATGAGTACGTTGGAAAATGAATTTGAAAAATAATCAAATCAACCCTCCAGCAAAGCTAGTTTTATCAGATTTGACGACGTTGAATTCCTGTTCATTCTTCAAGGGAGAAAGTTACGAAAGTCGATGCCGGCAACACACACGATGGAAACACTAGAAACACTAGTCTGTTTCGCTCTGCAATGACCTCGAATTCAGATAACTAAGTACCTAATAGTTTCTAAGAAGTGCACTAATTACATGCGCTATGATTTGTTCACATGTAATCTTTGAAGATATGGGAAGTAAGCACCTATTCCACATAGGGAAGTGAGATAGGTTTCGAGAGCAAAGGTTACTTGAAGTGCGCGGAGGGCAAGGAATTTTCAGGCGAACAAAAAATTTCTGCTTCCGTTAGTACGGATGTTGAACTATCACTGACGAGTATGTCCGAATATGAGAATTTGACTGATCATATTTACTCCATCTATCTGAAATCAAAATTTCAATCAGGTGATCCTTTGATTTATGAATGAATACCCTGCAGTCGTTCAAAAGGCTACACTTGTGACGACATATAGATTAGATACTGGTTTTTCCGCACACGTTATACCGAAAGCAAGTTCAGAAATGAATTGGATTGAGCTACGAATCTTTGTATTCAATCATCAGACATAAATCTTATTTCAATTAATATTTTGAGGAAGTATTTTTAAAAATTTCGTCATTGTTAAAATAGTTACTTATAATGAAAATTTTCAATTGTTATAATATTAATATTTCATATCAAGTTGAACATTACGTACAAAATGCGAATAATGAGGGTTCATAACTTTCAAAATAAATTTACTATAAATTCGTCTATGTTCTTGCTAAGATAGGGATCAGATAAAAAAATTGTTATCTTCGCATGCCCAAAATAAATTTTGAACCACTGCAGCGTTGCCGCTTATACCAAAAACAAGTAATAATTTTTGCATTTTTTGCTGTACTTTTTCTCTTCGAATATGATTTCCTGTACCTATTTTCAACTGTTTCTGAGAAATAATCAAATTCCTTGATTTTATTTTCAATTAATAGCTCCAATTTAATTGTTTCTGTCGTAATTGCATTTTTGCAAATCTGAAATTATGCAACTATATTAACAATATCTTTAGTATTTGTTTAGTTCAGAGAAATTCGCTGCGTTATACTAGGCCGTTCAATAACTCTGACTACCGGTATATAAAAATATGATAGAAAGTGATTCTTTTTGCGAATAAAATATTTTATTTAATTTTATGAAAGATGATGAATACCTAAGTAGTTAGGTCTCCGAAGTAATCTATAACATAATACGCCTAAATAATTCGATTTTTATAGAAACTTACTTATACTTCGTATACCTAATTATTTAGGTGAAGGAATATGAAATATTATTTAAAAAGAATTTTAATTGTCTTTCAGAATACTTTATAAAGAATGATTTCTATGAAAAATGTCAGTTACGTTATTTTTTTCCTACAAAATTTCAGCTCCTCAGGAATATAAA
>JARQZK010005164.1:97500-197500 GCA_030704885.1 Cynegetis impunctata
TATTTTATTATTCAAATAAGGAATCTATGGAAGAGGAATATATTTTTTGTTGATATTTTCTTTTTCTGACGTTTCTAATGTGTTGTAAAGTTCAAGAATTCTATTGTCAGTCATTTTTTGTATAAGTTTTTTTGGGTAATCGTTCTTTATGAGTAATTCATGGACATCTTGTAATGTTTCATGTCTGTGTGTAGATGTAAGTTTAAGTGCTTTGTCTATATATTCGATAATTAAACTCTTAAACACATTTCGCCAGAATGTGAATAATGCAGACTACAACTGATATTGCTGTTATTCACGACTTCTAATAGAATCAACTTGTTAGCAGGTTTTCACTTTGAAAACCAGCTTATTAAAATGGGTGCGATTAGCAAAGTTGGACCTAGGACCAAGATAGTTTTTCGTTTCATGACTTTTTATGATGCTTGGCACCAAAAACTCAATTTCATATATCTCTATATATGTATATATATATATATATATATATATATATATATATATATATATATATATATATATATATATGTTCATATATATGTAAAAGTTTATGTATTTTAGCGTTGTTTACACGATAACGGGCGCAATTTTGAAGCAATAGGGTTGAAAGTTTGTAAATAGGTAGTTTCGCATGATATCTTGGATTTTTGTTTTTGGTTCGAATTGGTTGGGGGGTTGACCCCCCTTGGGAGAAAATAAATCTGGTTTACACGATAAAGGTCACAATTTTGGAACAATAGGGTTGAAAGTTCGTAAATAGGTAGTTTCGCATGATATCTTGGATGGGATTGGTTTTGGTTCGAATTGCTTGGGGGGTTGACCCCCCTTGGGGGAAAATAAATCTTGTTTACACGATATAGGTCGCAATTTTGAAGCAATAGGGTTGAAAGTTTGTAAGTAAGTATTTTCGGAATATATCTTGGATGGGATTGTTTTAAGTTCGAATTGGTTGGGGGGTTGACCCCCTGGGGGATGAAATAAATCTTGTTTATATGATAAAGGTCGAAATTTTGGGGTAGTAGGGTTAGAAGTTTGTAGGTGGTTATTTTCGAAAGATATCTTGGATAGGATTGATTTTGGTTCGAATTGGTTGGGGGGTTGACCCCCTGGGAGAAGAAATAAATCTTTTTTACATGACAAAGGGCGTAATTTTGGAGCAATAGGATTGAAAGTTTGTGAGTAGGTAATTTCGTATGATATATTGAATGGGATAGGTTTTAATGCGAATTGGTTGGGGTGTTGACCCCCCAGGGAAATAAACCTTGCTTACACGATAGAAGGTACCATATGGTTGAAACTTTGTAGGTAGGTATTTTCGTACGATATCTTGGATGGTATTTATTTAGTATATGAATTGGTTGGAGGGTTGACCCCTTGGAGGAGGAAATAAATTTTTTTACACGATAAAGGGTGAAATTTGATAGAAATAGGGTTGAAAGTTTGTAAGTACGTAGTTTCGTATGATATCTTGGATGTGATTAGTTTTGGTACGAATGGGTTGGAGGTTGATCCCCCAGGGAGGAAATAAATATTGTTTACACATTAGAGGGCGCTTTTTTCTTTAATTTGAAAAAAAAATCATGATTTAATGAATATATTTTTTAAACTGAATATTTTATGAAAACCTGCTCTTCTAATGCAGGTCGCTGCGATAGAGTTTTTTACTTTACAAAACGATATATTTGACAATTCTATATAAATCAATCTGACAATCTCACAACCACCTTTGTTACTCATAGTGTATCCTAATAAACCCAACAAATTCAATTCTTTTTTAAAGGTGTTTTAAAAACTATCAGTTTATTCGAAGGCAGTCAAGATCCCTAAAACTTTCTGTATTGTTGATATGAAATTATTTCATCTTGACATAAGTGGTATTAAACAAACAGAATACCTAATATTTGAAAGAAAACACTACACACAGATGCCTTTTTTCAAATTAAGATATTCTACTTTCGATAACTGACTGTTTCAACAAAGAATTCAAAAAACTGATGACCTAAAGAATGTAACCTTCACAAAGTCATAAAAAAATTATTTTGATCGTTTTTGTATAGATAATAGTTAAAATAACAATGAACATATTGTATTTAAGTGGCACAGATGGAAGATTTCATTAGTTTCTCGGAGATATTACGGTTAGTTGATATTGAACATTCAGATTATTAATATACTGTGAAAGAGATCACTTTCTTTATAAATACTGTTTCATTGTATCGCTTCTCATCATTTTCGTTCTGCAATATTTTTGCTTCTGACTTCTTTCCCGTTCTGTTAAACGCCTTTAATTCTCCATCATCGTAATTAATTTTACGGCTTTCAATAATTTCAATTGTTGTGCTATGCGATGCTGCTTCGGGTTTTTCGTATTTGTGTAGATGAATTAAAGCTCCCCTACAAATTCTAGGAGTTATATGAAACGATAAATTTCATCTCTTTCAGTCGATCTCCTTCGAGTGATTACTGCTTTCTGCTCAAAAGATAAATCCATTGGTATTCCGAACACGAATCTATTCTCCTTTCTTGCTCGAGATACGATTATGGCGTTTCTTATTTTCTCTGCTCTTTTCAATCAACCCGCTGTTTTCAACTTGAAGCGCTCTGCTAGTTTCCATTATGATTTGAGCATGAAACTTAGCACTGTCAATATATTTCACAATCGATATAAGATTTCTTCGTTCTGGTGCTCAGTTGGGGTTGATTATCGAAATACTTGAGAACGAGAGATAGAGGTGGTTCTCAAGTTCTATATATATATATATATATATATATATATATATATATATATATATATATATATATATATATATATATATATATATATATATATATATACCGTCAGCTGGGTTAAGATTGGCCCAAATCTAAAGCTATGTTATGGTTTTATCAGCTCCATATCTTTTGACATTGATTATATTAATTTTCAATGTATCTTAATGTGTAAGCAAACATTATATCATTAAATTAAAACCATATTGAGACTCCTCAATCATTTTGCAATATTATACTGAATTTTTTTAATTTTTGGGCCAAAGTTGCCTTGAATTGGGGAAACTTTGTCCCATACTTTCAAACCATATAAAACCTATGTTTAGTATTGGTTGGGCTAAAGTTAGACAAGATAAAATTAGCACCAGACATATTAGTTTGTGTTTTTACCTGCTTTTACTTCAAAAACATCAATGAAATGATAAGAAATGGGAATAAATGAAACGGACTTCATATTATTGAAAAAAAAATGTTATTGTATAAAAAAAGATATGAGTTTACATCATATTTACATACATATATTTACATATTAGTTGTCCAGTTCTGGCACATGGAACTGGTTCCTCTTTGAAGCAATTTTTGGAGGATTGATCTTCTTATAAACATCCACCCAGTCGTAAGTCAGGCAATCTTGTTTTTCTGGCCAGCGCCAAAACTTGAGTCTTTTTTCCATGCATTCAACTATAGGTCCTTCTTCAGATAAACTAACAATTTTGCCAGGGTATTTCTTTCCATCATACTCAACCACTACAAAGTTATCAATAGCCAAGTCTTCAGGTTTCAACGCAACTGGTGTTTCTTCATCATTAGGCCTGTGAACAGGTATGCCTGCTACTTCCTGTAATATTTCTTCCAGATCGGAAAATGTTTCGCTTTGCCCATCAGACTCTAACACCATCTCAACATCATCTTCATCTGAAGAAGAGTTTTGCTTTTTTTTGTTTTTCTTCTTGGAAACTTGTGTTTTCTTTGACGCACTGGTAGAAGGTTTGTTTGCTGCTTCGGAGATGGCTGCTTCAACCTCTTCAAATGCAATACTCTTGCCAGCAGGCACTTGCAATTTTTTCTTCCTTCTTCTCGGGCCATCTTTAGTTAAAAACTCACCCCTTTTCTTCTCCAACTGTTCCATAAAAGCTTCTCCTATAGACTCTTTATCCACGGGCTGGTTTTCTGGAAGACGGTCTAGTAGTCTTTGCTCGTTTAAGGGATGGATTCCACATTTGGCAAATCCAGCCATCAAATTGTCTCTTCGCTTTTCTTCCAAACTTGCCATTAGCTCTTTTAACAATCGTGGAAACAAATCTTTAGGGATCGTTGCCCAACTACTGGGCCAAAGTTACCCCAACTCTGGGCCAAAGATGTCATGAAACAGTAAAATCGAATTATTTTGTATATAACAAAGGTAACAGCATTATTACACCAAAAATACTTGAAACAATTGAATATATAATATTAGTATACACTTACCTGCTAGTAGCTCTTCAAGAATTAGCGTTCACAAGTAAAAGTTGGGAGACAACAAATTTCACCACTTTCTCACAGTAAAGATGGAGCAACACTGGAGTGGTGGTGAGATATGGAACTAATCTCCCACTTCATCAACAGGTGGGCCAGTGGTGCAACCTATCCAGTAATGGGTAAACTAGGTCGATAACACATCATATGATTGCAATACAGCACAGCAAAACTTTTTCTAACTTTGGGCCAATGTTACCCTTAAAGGGCCAATCTTACCCCAACAGACGGTATATATATTTATTTAATGTCAGTGATTTGAGTAACTATAGACCCATTCATATTCTGTCCAGCTTTTCTAAAATTTTCGAAAAAATTTTGGCTCTCAAGCTCCTGGACTTTTTTTCCAAATTTAAGGTGATATCCTGCTCTCAACATGGTTTTACAAAAAACAAGGGCACTGAAACAGCTGTTTTTGAGCTATTAAATGCTATTATTTCTGCTCTTGAGAATAGGGAGGCTCCTTTGGCGTTAATGTTTGACTTATCTAAAGCCTTTGACTCTGTCATACACACAACTCTTCTTGAAAGATTGGAGTCAAATGGCATTCGGGATATCTCTCTCAGATTTATTGAAAGCTATTTGAATAATAGGCAACAGAAAGTAATAATCAACTTAGGTGGTAACATGTACCACTCTGAGTATAGGGTCCTTTCAAGAGGAGTCCCTCAAGGAAGCGTGCTTGGCCCTCTACTTTTTGTTATTTACATAAACACTCTTCCTAATGTGGGCTATGCAGTTGGCTGCACACCCATTTTTTACGCTGACGATAGCAACTTCTTCATTGCATCTACGGATGTTGAATCGTGCTTAAAGATTGGTGGTACGATGGCTGCGGAGATGGACAAATGGTGCAGTGACAGTAGCTTAGTCATCAATAAGAGCAAAACTCAAGGTATTGTTTTCTGTGGTAATAAACCTAAAAGTAGTTGCCCATCATCTTTGTGTATTAATGATGACTACAATATTCTTCTAGGAGAAATGGTCAATTTCTTAGGTATTACATTGAACATGCACCTAGGATGGTCTCCACATGTTAATAAAACTAGAAAAAAGTTAAACTCTGTACTTTACACCCTTGTGGTCATCAAAAGCAGGATAAACTCTGATTGTGTTCGCACTTTATATTTTTCTAACTTCCAGTCCGTTATGTCATATGGTATTATCTTCTGGGGTAATTCGCCTTCTGCGAAAGATATTTTTTTATCTCAGAAAAGAGCTATGAGAATTATGTTTAGTTTAGGTTACAGAGGATCTTGTCGAGGTGTTTTTAAAGCTAATAATATCTTAACGTTGCATGCTTTATATATCTATCCACTTATGATCTTTTTAAAACTGCATTCGCATTATTTTAACAAATATATAAATAAAAACGCAACCCGACGAATGTTTTGGTTTCATCTACCTATTCACTATAGCTCTAGGTTTGCCAATGGCCCTTCATATAAGGCTATTCGAATTTTTAACCTATTGCCTAGGTGTCTGCGGTTAACTGAAAGTATTGGGGTCTTCAAAAAGCACCTGTATAAATATCTTATTGATTGTGAACCATATTCTATTAATGAGTTTTCAAGTTTGTGTAATATTTGAAGCTATTTTACTTTGTTTTGAATTGTCATTGCTATTTTTCTTTGTATTATTTTTATTTCGACTTGTTTCAATTGTATTAAAAATACTTATTGGGATGAATAAATTGTATTGTATTGTATTGTATTGTGTATATATATATATATATATATATATATATATATATATATATATATATATATATATATATATATATATATATATATATATGTATGTATTTGAATTATTTTTGCCTGTACTATTTCGTTATTCACTCGTATTTTCTTTCCGTATTTTTCTTCGTATTTTAACAGGCTATTTGAGTTAGAACAGTTAACATTCTATCATAAAATTCATGAATTTCCCAAAACATTGGAATTATTGAAATTAACTCTAATATCAGCGGATAGTTAAGGGTTTGAGTCATGTCGTTTTCCTTACCATCTTATGTTAATAGATCTGACTGCTGACATTACTAGTGTTCTTTCGAACTGATACAACTGATTGAACTGATGTGATTGAAGTGAGTGATTTTGCAATCAGAAAACATTCATTCACTGAATGCCCGAAAGAACGCGCTCATTTTCAAAGACGTTTTCGACAGGTTATGTTATGTACACAGACAAGATATCATTTAGTCATATTTCGAGGTTATTTATTTAATAAGTTAAGCAGTGTAGAACAAGAAAAAATAACGAAATGGAAACAAAATTAATATTAGATTCCCTTGTAAAGCTCATTCAGTTTTTAAGCTCTAGTAGTAGTAGTAGTTCGAGTAGTGAAGATAGTGAGGAAGAGTTCAAATTCCGTGAAAGACATGCTAGGGTTCAGAACTATTTTGAAAATACAGTGTCCTTATATTCGGATCTTGATTATAAAAGTAACTTCCGACTGAGTAGATCTTCTGTGAATAGACTATGTGATTTGATTGACTTGGGAAAATCCTATAGTGGAGGATGGCCAGAAATTGGAAAAGCAAAAGCAGTTCATATAACTTTACATTACCTAGCAAATACCAATACATTTAGAGAAGTGGCAGATAAATTCAATATTACTCGAAGTGCCTGCCATCACACTGTTTCTACGGTAATCAATATTTTGAAAAATATGGCTGGAGATTATGTAAAATTGCCAGAAAGAAATAATTTTATTTCTATTTCCAATGCTTTTGAAGTTGATAATGGTTTTTCTAATACCCTTGGAGCTATAGATAGAACCCATATTAAAATTAACAGACCAAAAGAAAATCAAGAAGACTATTATAATAGAAAAGGATTCCATAGCATAATTTTGCAAGGTATCGTTGATAACAAAAAAAGATTTATTGACATTCATGTTGGCGAACCAGGAAATCTTCATGATGCCAGGGTTCTAAAAAAATCACCCATTTTCAGTTATCTTCAACAAGGAAACAAATTAAAGCCTTATTATTTCTTAGCGGATACTGCTTATCCAGCATCTGTTTCCTGGCTAGTCCCTCCATTTAAAGACAATGGAAATTTGTCAAATCATCAAAAAACTTTAATGTACGATTATCAAGGTAAAGAATTGTGGTAGAACATGCATTCGGCCTTTTGAAAAGGAGATTTAGACGTTTGACTTCAGGACATTACATTTATTGTAAATGCGGTGGTTGCTGCTGTTGTGCTCCATAATTTATGCATAGGTTGGGATGACCTACTTGATATTGCGGATCTGGAAGAACATACAATTACAGATGATGAATGTCAACAGATGGATGAGGAAGATACCCTTGGAGAGATTCAAGGATTAACAAGAAGAGAAGAACTATTCAGAAATTTATACAATTAAATTTAGGATATTTTATTTTTTGTACTTTCACAGTTAAATGTATTAAAATCGTTTCTTGAGAGTTAGATAAAATGTTTATTTGTGCAACAACTCAGATGTATTCAAATTCCCATGCTTTCTCAAGAATATTTCAATTTTTCAACAGTAGAATTTTATTCAAACATAAAAATTATAACTAATATATTCAGAGATCTTTTGGCTTTCAATAAAATCTATTCTGGTGTGAAAATTGTTCTTTATTTTCAAGATATACGGTTATATAAATAATATGTACTTCAAAAATAATTTTTAAAAAAATAAACACCAACAAAAATATCACATTGATAAAGTATGAAAATTATATTATCATGCAAATGAAATCAAAATTAATGAATTTCTCTCTCCACAATACATAAGAACAAATATTTTTAATCAACAAACAAAAAATAACAAATATTTCTTTCTACACTAACAAAAATATCACATAAGTATGAAAATTATATCATGCAAATGAAAACAAAATAAATGAATTTTTCTCTTCACAATACATAAGAACAGATATTTTTAATCAAGAAACAAAAAATAACAAATATTTTTTTCTACACTAACAAAAATATCACATAAGTATAAACATTATATTATCATGCAAATGAAAATAAAATGAATGAATTTTTCTTTCCACAATACATAAGAACAAATATTTTTAATGAACAAACAGAAAATAACTAATATTTCTTTCTACACAAACAAAAATATCACATAAGTATGAAAATTATATTATCATGCAAATGAAAACAAAATAAATGAAATTTTCTCTCCACAATAAATAAAAACAAATATTTTTAATCAACAAACGTAAAATAACAAGTATTTCTTTCTAGGAACATAATTTCTATTTATAGATTAAATAACTGTTAAATCTCATATTAGTCTATTTATCAGAGGAACAGCCCAAATATTTTTCAAGTAAGTTTAAGCGTTTTTGTTCCATTTGGGCCGATTGCTCTTTTATCTTTAAATTTTGTTGTTTTCTTTTTTCCCTTTTTTCAAACTGCTCTTCTTTTTCTTGTATTAAGTGATCTTGATATCTAAAAGTTCTTCATGTTTTTTCTTCAAACTCTCGTCAGTTGTCTTCCGTTTTTTAATTTTTTTACCACATTGAACATCATAAGATGGTGATTCTACACTCAGTATTTCATTATTGTCATCATTCCTTTCACTTAGGGATGAATAATTTTCAAAATTATCAGGCTGACTGTTATTATTTGGTATATCATTTGAGGATAAACTGCTGAATGTATGAGTACATGTACTTGATGGTTTATCTCCCATTATTTCATCAAGTTTCTCAAAAAATTTAAACTTAGTACCTCCTCTACCTGTACTGTTCTTCATATCTTTGATGTTTTCATAAGTCCTGATCAAATTTCTCCATTTCACTTCACACTGTAAAGCACTTTTTTGGAAGTTATTACTGACAAGTTCATCCGAAATGTTTTGCCAGACAAACTTTCGTTTTTTGACAATATTGAAGTTTTCTTTGTGATTTTCTTAAGCTGTTATCAAAGCGATGGTTTGATTGTAGGACCAAGATGAATAATTTTCATTTTGTTCCCCTTCAATAGGACTACATGGTACAGTATCCTCCTGTCCTCTGTCAAGAGATGTACCTGCAGTACAATCTCTTAGTAAAATGAACTCTTTCCTTTTCGCGTCGTCTACCACTTTATGGGCAAAGGTAATATCTGAAAATTAAGAATGAAATTTTGTTGACAACGTTTGGCATCACTTTCATTCATTTGTACAGCGTACACATAGTTTGATTCATGATCATATAATTGAACAGGTTTTAATATATTCTGGTTTGCCATCTTCAGGTGCAATTTTTGTTTTTAATTATTATTTTCACCAAAGAGGGTTGTCTGCGTAAAAATTTAAAATATATATAAACATCAAGTTTTGAGGTTAACTTTTCAAATGTAATCTTACTGATCAAACTGATAGAAGATATTCTACGTTCAGAATAATTACTTGCGATCACTTTCAAGTTGTGGAGGGGGGAACTGATTGAAAACGAAAGAACGATCGCTTCAACTGATCTAACTGATTTTTGTTACATAAATCACTTCGTTCAGTACGAAAGAACACTAGTATTATACTTAAATCATGTAATCAGTAACTAACGATGGCTACAACCGCAAGAAATTTTATGAAACTCAGGTAGCTTATTTTTTTCTGATTTTTCAAAAATTCATGGAATCTTTTCAGAACCAAATAATTGAGAACTTATTTTGACATACTACTCAAAGAATTCAATAAGTAACTAACGACGGCTACAACTGCAAGTAATTTGAAGACAGTTACAGGTAAATAGGTAGTTTAACTTTTTCTGATTTTTCAACAATTGATCAACTTACCAAAATCAAATAATTTAGATATTATTCTATACATCACGTGGGTACAGGTTTCAGTAGTTTCTCTTAACATATAATATCAGCAGACCGGATTGCTGATATTGGACTGAGAGCCACGTAATTAGTAACTATAGACGGCTGCAGCCGCAAAAAAATTAATGAAATATAGTTGTCTGTTTCTTCACTTTTAAATTTCTTTTGAATTCATGAACGTCATATTAATTTCAATATTTCAAAAGTTATGAGAACATAACAAATTTTGTAACGAAACATTTTCTGTTTGAATGGAGTCGATTTTTGAACAAGTGATTTTTGTAGTAATTCCTTTTAGCATTAACTAGTTTTCGCTTGGAATGAATCCTTTTTACCGATTCTGCTGATACCTGAAACATGCCTAAGTACATCTTCTACCATATTCACTTTCTTTTTGCGCAAGTTATATTCGACAGAGGCTGTATTTGAAACATTTAATAATATTTTTCAGAACGTAACATCGAGCCTGTCGACTTGTTGAACCTTCACTTATTATGTTTTCACACTTCCTTCAGCATTGCCTTGTATCTTGTATCCAACGTATCTTAAATTGTTATCAGTTTTTTTTTATATCAGTCTTTAAAAAGACCTTTCACGTTATTTCGCTTATGTTCTAAATTCTACCTATTCTAGAAAAAAAGAATGTTATGTTGGATATTATGAAGATGTGGATTGTATTGACAAATTAAATGGATGTTATCAAAGAATTTGGGTTGTTGGTGCTTTAATTTCTTGTATTGATTGTTGTGTTTTTCACTTCAGTTAAATTTTTTCAAATGTTTTCGGCAATCTGATTCTTTTCTATTTTTATAATTTTTGTGCGATTAAAGTTGAAATTATGGTTTTCATTATTTGCATGTTTGACTAATGTGTTTATTTGTGTTTTCGCATATTTGTGTACTTTCAATCTTTTCTTTATATTGTGACGAGTGCATCCGATATAAAATTATCACAATCTTCACAATGTATATTATAAACTGGATGGGATTTTCTTAAATGTTTCACTTTAAATTTAGAACAGATTTGTTTTATCTGATTTTGATTAGTGTGAGCTACTTTGATATTATGTGAGTTTGAAATATGTGTTATTTTATCAGTTAGTTGTGGAATATCAAGTTATTGAATTGACTTGATTCAAAGTCAAAAATTCAAGGATATCATTCTTCTAATTCAATGAGCCTGCGATTGCTAAAAAATACAAGCAGGTCATAATGATCTGGTGATTTCAATTGTCATGTAATAAAAGCAGAACTGGCTGCTGATATTGGAAGGAATAGCACGTAAATAGTGAATCAATGAAATATAATTGTCTATTCTTTGTCTTTTCAATTCAACTAAAATTTATATATGTCAAAGTTGATTTTTCAAAAGTAACGAATTTCGTCGTGATCCTCTCGAAAAATTGAAAAGTTCTATGTAGAATGAAACTATTTTGCTTCAAAATGTTTAAGTTTGGTAGTTATAGAGTATATTTGACTAATAACCTTCTTGAACCATGACTAAATCTACTGCATAATATATGGTTGCAACGATCTCCAAAGGAATTTAATTATTTGGCTACTTAATTTTATCATATACCCAAATTTATGTGTTCACTAAAAATCTTTCAAACATAGTATATTGTAGAGGTTCATATCAGCTTTCAGTGTATATTCTGAAGTAATTGCTACTTTTTTTCGAGCACAATATACTATACAACACCATGATTATGACTACTACAGAACTCTTGTCTCAAAATTTATTGAGGGAGATGCCTATTTTTACGGAGTATTAATAGTAGAAGTTTCCCTCCGTCCTCTTCATGATTTTTTTCATTTGAAATAAAATGGCTGCTTTTTCAGGAGGATTCAAAATTATATATTTTGATATTTTGAAAAACAAATTTTGATGGTATCATAATTCCCATTTTTGATGTTATTCAAATTAACTATTTTAATCTGTCAAACTTATAAATATGAAGAAGTTTCCAATGAGAAGCATGAAGCATGTAATTGGTTCATATAATAGTTTCGTATTTTTATGGAACTACATTAAAGATGTTCACTATATTTTCACATGGCAAGACTAATGTATATCAGTCAGACAACAATTGTTGAACTTACAGTTTTAGGGAGAAGTTCATTGTTTTCAGAGGAAACAATAAAATCAATAATCTGTTTCCCTTTTCTGCCAAAGGCTGCCTAACCCTAATCGTATTTACACCATTGGATAGATCTAGGCAAGACTTTATTAACGAAGTGCCTCATTTGATAGTTGCAACTTACCTGGTGCAGTGAAGCCCTTCAAAGGTTAATTTTGATGTTAAGCACGATTTTTGTCTCGGACAAAATGTACCACAATAATGACCTTTTATCATGAGTTTTACAGTACCTACAGTTAAATCATGCAAATCCTCTAGATAAACATAAATTGGTGTGCTCGGCCAGCTGGTCAATTGGATAAGCACTAGCATAAATTTTAAAAAATTCAGAAGAATGCTGTACATCTTGTCAAGACTCAACTCAAAAATATGAGACCTGGCTCAAATATTTCCCTTTAATCGTTGGAGAGTTTCTCCTATATATGAAGTGAATCATGAGATCATAGGAGAGATTGTTGTTGATATAAATGGTATGAGGATTTAGTCACCTGTCAGGAATATCAGGAAAGCCTACAGCTAGACCAATATGCAATTATGTAAAGGGGCTGTAACTATAATCATAACTTCGTAGATGTTCTTGATCACGTGATGAAAAACATCAACAATAGTACTTCTATTTTGTCATTCATGACTGAATCAATTTGTTCTGTGAAAAAAACCGCCAAGAAGGGAATAGAAATTTGGACTGGTAAAGCTTCATTTCATATTGATATGAATATCTTCATTTTATAATACTTAAATATTCCTCTGATACAAAATTAATGATACACACGCATAGCTAGAAATTTCCACATCTGCGTCTGCATCTCTTCGATCGTTGCTAAAAGTGCTAGAAAGTATGATTTTAATCATAATGAAATGCAGCTCTTCTCTTTAACTGATTGATACCATAAATATTATAAGGATGAGCATGAAAAATTAAAAAATCAATTTTTCGAGTCACTCAATATTGAAAAACATCCCAGAAGGTATTAACTGTGTTCAACTTTTTATAGGGAAAACAAATCTATTACCAAACTTTGGTTGTCGAGGGAGAGGAGAAGACTGAAGATGGACATCCAAAAAAAACTAGGGAAACAATCCACGTGAAATGTTCAATACTCTCTTTGAGGAACCACACTTTAGCTAGAAGGAGTGTTCTTCCTGCTGGATTTCAAGAACCAGAGTAAGTTTTTGGTATATGAATTAACCTAATGACAATGCATTCTTACGTGAAACATATGAAGGCAATTTAATATTGTAAATAAATTTTTTTTCTTGTACTAGCAAATTTATTAATTCAAGTCAATATGCAGATTCATGGCATTTTATTTACTACTTCATTATCGTCACATGAAAATAATGTTGTCGCAAGAACAAAGCATATCATATCATCATAAATAATGTAGGTACGAGATGAAAAATATCATATAAAAATTTTTAACATTCCATATTAACATTTAATATTGTAACAATAGTTTCTCGTGAAATAGAAATATTGTTCAGAGTTACACTGACATTTTATTTGAAAGTTTTTTTCTCCGATTAGTGATTCAAGTGTTTCAGGTAGGTAGCTACTTCAAAAATTTCAGAATTACTACATAACATATATATTGTGCAACAAGAATTTCATGAAAATACGAACATACATCAAAAAACTGTTGATAGTTTAAAAATAGTATATTGTATAATTAGTGGGAAAAGCATAATATTCCAAAACGACTGTGATAATTACCAGACGAGGAGCGTAGCGACGAGTCTGGTAACACAGGAGTTTGGGAATATACTCTTCCCACGAATTATACATACTATTTTTTCTCCGATCGTTGATTTACGTTTAAAAAATTAATTAATTAAAAAATATTTCATCCAAGATGTAATCAAGTACGCTTAAATAGGTTTCTCTATGTTCATATTGAAATATAGAAGTAGTAACCATGAAAATTACTCTGTTATGACAAAAGTAAAATAATAAATAATTTTAAAGCTGGTTTTGTTTGATTCGTTGTATTTTATAAGGAATTAAAAAAGAATTAGTAAACATGAACACTGATAGTGATTATTTGTTGTCTTGCACGGCTCCTGAACTAGTAGAAGCCGCGAACGTGGCTTCACTTAATTTACTTCCGGCGAAATCCAGAGAGAAGTATGAACTTGCGTACCAACGCTTCATGAATTTTTGTAGAAAAAACAACAGTGCATCCTTTTCTGAGAATGTACTGATGGCGTATGTTGCTGAATTGGCTAAAACAATGAAATCTTCGACGTTGTGGGCACATTATTCCATGCTTCGATCAACTTTGTCTGTTAAAAATAATATTAATTTTGCCCAGTACCAAAAACTGCGAGCAGTTTTGAAACGTCAAGCTACAGGATACAAAAAACGTAAATATTAACAACAATTATAAAAATTAAAACCATACTTTGTTTCATTTTAATGTAATAATCCATTTGTTACATTACCGCACGCTACAGCAGTGCGGTAAGAATATTACCGCACTGTTATTTTCTAATTGCTTAGCAACTGACCACTATTCTGGAATGATGAGCTTTTCGCATAGAAAACAGGTCAAAATAGTGTCACTTTTCCCACGATCGGAGAAAAAATACCTTATCATAACTTGATTAAACAAACTTCTTTCAAATAGCTTCAAAGGCAAAAAATTATCCTTTAGTTCAAATATATAATAGTAGACTTTCTTACGATGCATAACAATTTGAAAATAAAATTGTAGTATTATTTTCATATTTATTTTAAACCATAACTTTTCATTCTATGAATAGAGTTCGAAATGATAAAGTAGAGAATATTTTATTTTTTTTTTCAATTAAAGAAGGGGATGATGGGACACAGGCTAGTATTCGCCTGTCTCTTATCATCTACCTTCAAGGGATCGTAATCTAGAACATTACCCAGTAGAATATATAATTTTAAATTGCAATCACAACACCAATTTCTTATCCGGGATTCGCACCCGGTTCCGTCTGTGCCATAGACAATTACCCAATCTGGACCACAGACAGTTGATAATATTTCGTTCAGTTGTTTGGTCTACACAGAAAAAATATTTTTTTATTTTCAAATCAAATCAAAATATGCTTTATTGTCTTGACATTATACACTTTATTGACAAAGCGAAAAATATAGCAAATAAACAATGTAAAACATAAAAATAAACACACATCAATCAGAAAATATACAAACTAAACAATGTAATACTGAGAAATAAAAATCACACCACATTCCTATACAAAATATTTACAAACTTTACAATAGAACAGAAAGTTTCATGATGGCTGTGTTATTCAATGTGGTCATATCGATCAATTAATGCTCAGAATAGTAGTCCTCTATAGAGTAATAAGCTCATACTATACTTAGCGTAATATAGACATGCGACCTAACCAAGGCCTTTGACTGTGTATCTCATGAGATAATGATTGGCAAACTCAATCACTATGGAATAAGAGGTATTCCACTGAAACTGTTCGATTCGTTTCTATCTCAGAGAAAACAAGCTGTCTCTATCGATGGTATTGTGTCTGACCCAGGACACATTGAAAATGGTGTCCCTCAAGGGTCTGTTTTGGGACCACTATTATTTATTATTTACATTAACGATTTTCATCACTTTTTACTGCCGAATAAATCTGTCTTATTTGCTGACGATACTACCATAATAAACTCTGCCAAGAATATCAACACTCTCGAACAACTAGCCATGGATACTGGAACTGAACTAATAAATGGTTTACAGCTAATAAATTAAATCTGAATCAAGCCAAGACACAATCTTTAACTATCTCTTCACATATCGAAGTCACACAGGGTTTATCGGAGAAATTATTAGGGGTATACATTGATGACAATTTGTCTTGGGTCAGTCACATACATTATTTATGTAGAAAATTGTCAAGTATAATCTTCATGCTTCGAAGACTGAAACGAATATTAAGCTTCACAGGTCTTAAAATTGCTTATTTTTCACTGTTTCATTCGCATATATGATACTCGATAATTTTATGGGGGTCATCGTCCCATTCCACTAAAGCTTTCATCCTACAAAAAAAAGCCATAAGGATTTTAACAGGAGCGGATAGGCGTGATTCGTGCCGACCTCTTTTTGCAAAGCTGGAAATTATGACTATTCCATCGGTTTACATTTATAGTTCCGTATTAGAAATCCACAATAAGAAAGATTCATTAACCAAAAATTCAGACCACCATAACTACCCAACAAGATCCGGAAATCTTCTAAGATATCAACGATATAGGTTGAATAAATCTAGGGATAATTCGCTGCACCTTGACCTTTACAACAAACTTCCAGTTTACTTCAAAGATCTTCCTCGGAAACTTTTCAAGAGTAGAGTGAAACATTTTTTCCAAACTCACTGTTTTTACTCTACTTCAGAATTTCGCAGTTTCAATTTTCCCTCAACTCTGAATTTGTTGAATGAAGCATACTGATCTTACTCCTATGAGCACCGGTTTACGTGATTCCCACTAACACACTTTTGGTTTGGTGGGTGTATATGTGTATAATTGTATTTTATTTTATATATGTCAAGTATAATTGTGGATATGTGTAGGTATATCTGTCTCGTGTTCGCAAGACATTTTAATTTGTTATTTTCATACACACATGAATGTATTGACTTGTGTAAATGCTGTACTACATATAGCACCAATAAATTATCTATCTATCTATCATATCTTCTCCCAGGGTTCTGAATTCTTATGGTTGTATAAACAACCGTGCTTTTATTGTCTTAAGATTATCGTAATGTTGTTTTCTTTAGAGCTTCTGAATAAAGCTTTCAGTAATTTGAGCTTTCAGCAATAATAATTGTGTGGAAACTTTGTTTCTGCAAAACAAATTCAGAGGAATTCCTTTACTTCACTCGTAAATTCATTGTATACAAAACATGAAATTAGTAATATATCTACTTACATGCATATTTTTTTTTTTTGAATAAGATTCTTGTGCTTCGACCACTCAGGGTCATTAGCACAGTACACTATTTACAGTCTTGGTGCTACTTATATAATGATACATTTCAGGTTTGAACTCTGGAATATTAGTAAAATTGTTAGAAAAAAAGATTGATATCTTATAACTGATCATAAAGTTCGATTTCTCTGAGGAGGTTGAGTGGTTTTTTTGTTCTTTATGTTCATTTCCTAAAGCAACATCAATATGTTCGCTCACTCCGCACTCATCACGTTTTGTCGAAAATTTTGTGCACTCGTTCTATTTTTGTAGTAACATTGAAAGTTTCTAATGGGTTTGTGATAGTCGGCTTTAAAATATGTCTCTTGGAGACAAATTATTTGAGGTTTGTTCAAAGTCATTAAGTGTGCCAGTTTTTTACTTTGTGTGTACACTCCATTCACGTTCCACTGAAGTAAAAACTTGTCCATTTTTTTAATTTCCTGAAGTTGAACTATCATAATGTTGTGACATCTTGAGGATTTAATTATTGTTTGATTTTATTCCGTATTCTTGTGACTCGTCCTTTAATAGTTTTATTTCCTAGGTGTGGAGGTAGTTTGTACAACATATCTTATAGTCCTGGAATGTTGTTCGTGTAGGTAAGTGCAATACTTAGAGGGGTTTTCGAACCGAAAGACGTTTCGAGAAAATTACTAAGTTGTTGAAAGTTTAGGACGTATTCTGCAGGTGATTTTTTAATGAGGTCTTCCAGAGGTTTGATTTGCTCCAATACAGAGACACGCTATATTGAAGCGGAGATCTTTTTCTTTTTGTGTTTATTTGGTGGTGGGGTATTGCTGCTGTTGCTTAATGGAGCGTCGATCGAACTGTTTACAGAAGGAGTTGGCGGTCTTTTGTTGCTGATCTCTTTTTGCTGTATTTCTAAATCATAGCAAGATTGGTCTTGCAAGATAATTGTTGATGCTGGTGTTTCCTCCTGTTCTTGGTTCGTGGATAACACAAGGGGGTTTGTGTTTTCTCTGATTTCCTCATTATTCCTTTCTGTGGTACTTAAGTTCAAATGATTAATTTCTGCAATTGATGTGTGCGCTGTCTCTACGATCATTGACTTTGTGCAGTTCTTCGCAATGTGTCCTATTTCCTTACATGCGAAACATGTTAATATATCATATGATAGAAATACTCTATAACTTGTGTCATCATATTTAATTACTATTGAAGATGGTAGTTCTAGGTTATCATTCGGTTTTACATATATTTGTCTCCGGAAACTCATGATATGAGCAAACTCTTCGCCCACCAAGCTTGCTCTTAGCGAAGTCATATTTGACATAGTTACGAAACTTAAATTTTTAATTTCGGCGAGTAATAAATCATTTGGTATTGTCGGGCAGACGTTGGATATTATAATTCTCTTGGCTGGTGTCATCATCATTCTTATTAATATTTCTACTTCAATGTTGTTCATATTCCGGGTTTTGTATTGTTTTGTGAGGTTCTCGGCAAGCTCTTTCATAGAAAGATAAATACATATTCTATTATTAGAAATTCGAGAGACGTGAGTGATGTTTTTGGCTTCTACTATCTCAGCTACCGCCGCCACATAGTCGTTCATAGTATGTGAATCATAGTAACTGAGAACTATAGCTTGGTTTTTTGATGGATACTTGTATTGTTTGACTACTTGAGAGTACTGTGACGGTTGAGTTTCTGTTTGGTTCGGGCTATATGCACCTCTGTATTCAGAAGTTGACATCTTGTGATTGATTTCTTATGATGGTATCAATTAAATTGTCGAGTTTAAATCTGGTAATATGTATAGAACATTTTTTGCGGCTGCCCGCGATAAGTCGCAGGCAAAGTAGTTATTTACTCAATGTATCCAATGAAATTTTATATACAAAACAATTTAGGAGAATAAGGGTATCGATTAGTGTCTATCCACTTACTTGCTATTCAGAGTTTTCTTCTGGGTTGAAAGAGAATAAAATCTTAATTTCACTCTTCTTCAAAACCGTACAATATTGTCATTTATTTTCGGGACTCGTTTTTACTACATGTGCACTGCATGAAAGTCGAGACGCGAATGACATGCATATTATTCGATGATATAATATAGATACGAATCAAAGATTCTAGAAGTGGAGATTGGTGATAAACTGAAGTGAACAGATCACGTCATAAATTGGATGCAAAAAAACCTATCTCGGTTGAAACTTTCAAATTCAAACTAATTCATTCTGAACATCAAATCTCTCAAAAATTTGGGTGAATCGTTGGTCATTTCTGTACTCAATTATTGCGATGTACTGTATTTTTCCCATCTCAACTATCTGGCGTGAAACACAATTCGGATTATACAGAATACTCGTGTGAAGTCTTATTTTAAATTTCAGAAAGTTTAACTATGTTTCGGCGAAATATAGAGTATTGTTCACTTAAGAGATTAAAGGGGCGGTTCAGCTCTCAACATACCCGAACATTGTACAACTGGTTTTGAACATAGCTTCTCACATATATTTGTTAATTTTTTCATTGCTCTTGAAGATCATTTCAAATTTTTTCTCTTGATAGTCTTGAAAATAGGGTTAGGAAGCATATTTTCGAGTAGCGCTTACTAAACTTCGCCTCAAATGCCCTTCCTTTGCTCTCTCACTTATTATGTGTATGTTAATGCATGTGACACAATAAATTCCTCATAATCATTATTATTATTATCATGACTATATGTTAATGTATGTGACACAATAAATTCCTCATAATCATTATTATTATTATCATGACTAGTATTATTGCTATCATAATCGCACACACCTTCATTCTTCTAAACCTGTTGTTACCTATAAAAAAAGGTATGAATTGAGCATGCAATTTTTCAACTTTGTCACTACTTTAATATATTATAATGCAAAATATACGACTGAACAACATTCATACCGTAATAAAAGCGATGGCAATAATATTATGTGCTGAACTACTTTCAGCTGAAGGTGCTGTAACAAAAAAAAAACAAAAAACAGTTGGAAAACCAAGAGTATAAAGTAATGAGAGAGACGTCTACACAAGTAGGAATACTCTTAAATTGTGATCCCGGGCTCACCACTACTGTCATTTCGCAACATTGTGCAAGTTTATTTCAGAGAGGCAATAGGCGGGTAAAAGTAAAAAAAAAATTTAGTAACTCGGATGCGAATTACAGTAACTTGCATGACGCTGTCACACGGTGCGAGTACATGCACTGCGATTATTGACTAGACCAGCTCACACGCTAGCTCGCACTGTGTAACCAGGCCATATATTCACATGCTACTTTCCCATATTTCAATTTTGCAAAATGGGTTTTTAGTCGATCCACTATATAAATGTGACAAAACGGTAAAAATAGAATTGAATGTAGTTGGACATGTTGTGACAGTAATAACCACTTGGCATTATAGCAACAAGTATCCACTTGAACATATCAAATGTACTTCGAATAAACACATGGCTGTCTTACAATTTATAATCTCATTAGTAATGCAAGATAATCTACACTGAATGAAAAAGTCTCCTTTAATCCGATTTTTACCAACAATTTTTAATATACGACTGGTTTCGACAACTAAGTCATTTTCAAACCTGTCTAACTTAGAACTAATTCCAATATAAAAACAAATTTCAAACAAAAAGGTCAGGGCTATCCTCAATAGCTGATATTTTATATTTATATATATATTTTATGAATAATTTAGAAAACAACATTCTAGATAAACCTCGGTCAATTAAATATATAGATTTCTGGTTCCATGATGTAGACGATATTCTACAAAGCATGAATTTCTCAAAAAATCGAACAATATTTGAAGGTTTTTTGAAATAAATTTTAGTGGAATATATAGAATATATTTCAGTAAATATCTAGCCTATATTAAAAATTTTTCATCTCGTTCTAAAGAACATATGACTTCACATTACAAATCATGAATTTTCAAAAGTAATAATAGCATTATACTTCATATATCTATGAATAATCCTTTGATATGAAAATTAATTCGTTAGAAAGTTTTTAAAGCATTGGCAGAATACAAAATTAAAAAAGGGGAATACCTACTCAATTCGACGATAATCCATAACCATAGTTGAAGTTAAAGAAGAGATCGGTCCCATCTTTACGCCACGCAAATTATATTAAAAATATAAATATCAGTAATTTTTATCTTAACCTCCCACTAGATAACTTTTTTGTAGAATATTGTGAAATAAATTACTGACGGAAATTAGGCAAAATTAGTTTTATTTCATTGAGTTGAATGGATTTCTACAAAATCGAAAACTTTTAAAAATACCGTTAAAAACAACTTATTTATCCCAAACTGTGCAGGTATTTAATCCTTAAAAATATTTGCATATCCCGAATTGTTTCATCAGATTTCCACTTAACTAGACAATTCAGCTGAAGAATCTTCAAGTTATTTTAGGTTTAACCAAGTTGTAGGTTTTGGTGAATTCTGATAAACCTTCAACTCTCTATTATTTGCTAGATGAGAATCATTCATTTAATAAAGATCTCCATATACATTTTCCACATACATAGCTAGTTAGTCGAGTACTAAGTATACGCTGGCTAGTATTTGGGAGGTCTCGGGTTCAAACCCCTGGGGCCATGAGTTTTTTTTCAGAGGTTTCCTCATTGTAATGTAAGTCACTGCTTGAAAACTCATGAGGCGAATTCTGGGCCAGTATTAATCCTCTGAACCCTACCCGCACTTCCTATGTTCCATAACTATCCCGTCTGACCTATCCTTAATGCACTTGTACATACAAGCGTATCGTCTGATCTGGCTGCAGGAGTTAATCCCAAACTCAAGCTGCCCGCCTCCCTGACACATACTTCAGTGAGGAATGAAACACGTGTTTTTCCTTTTTCCACATACATAGAGAGAATTCAGGATTGAAAATTAACTACTGGGAAGCTCAAGAAATCAACAGGTATAACAATTCGGAATTAGTGATCGAACAAATTCATTCAAATTCTCCATTCTCCACTTCTGAATATATTTAATACCTGATGTAGTTTGAGCAGGTTTTCTGGAAGTATTACCTACCATTCCATTAATTTAATTTCTTTTGTAATCATTTTTCTTTAGGTACTAAAAATTTTACGTAAAACAGAGATACCAAGATTTCAGTACCTATTCATTCTATCCGAAGAAGCCACCTTGTGGTGAAACGCCGCATCGTAGAGTCAAATATAATAACCGTTAAAATCAAACATGTGTCCTTCTAATAATATTGTTATGGGTTTTAACCAAGTAACGGCCACATCAATTCAAAACTTCAACTCTCTAACCTAATCTAGAAAATTTATTCCGAACAACAATATCAATGTATAAAATTGTAATGATATATATCAGAGATTATATAACTCATGTATGAATAAGCCAATAGAATCCGTGAATTTTGCATAACGACGTAGTATAGATAAGTGAATATACCCTTGACGACGTGATATAATCGTTTTGGTGTTTCGCCTCGTGTCAAAATGTATATATATTCTCATATTCACGGTGTTATGACGTTGTTTGTCAAAAAAAATTAATATTTTTTATTCGTTATATAATCGTAACGAATACCACTCGAGCAATCGAAAATAATCGATTATACTGACCTCGTCACTCGGCGTATTTTTTTAAAACACCACTCGAGCTTCGCTCTCGTGGTGTTTCGCAAAATACGTCTCGTGACTAGGTAGTATAATCGATTATTTTCGATGCTCTTGTGATATTATTACTGAATATAAATTTTTTCAGGGATCTCGAAATCACAAAAACAGTTACTGAAATGGCCCCGGAACCAATTTTGGGAGTTGGTGTAAGACAAGCTGGAAAATTAGTCACCGGAGAACTGAATGTCTCTCCTGGCACGCCACTGCAAATGGAAATATTTTTGGACAAAGTATCAGCTCCTATTTATGGAATTTTAGTAACACATATGCAAGTTACTGATACTAAAGCGCAAGAAGAAACAATTATTTACAATGGGTAAGATTCATTTTCACCTTCACGAATTTTTTTAGTGTACCTATATGTTTTTTTGGATAAAATATTTGTAAATCGCTACGATGTCTCATGCATTGTAAATTTTTTAAGAAATATAATATATTGAGTAATATTTTTTGAAACACTATACTCTTTGGAATTGCAGTGAAATATTTCTGTACATCGCTGAGGTGATAATATCGCTTTGTTATTACGCGCAATTACAGTAGAAGTTATTTGTCAATACCGTTTTCTCTTAGGACACAAACTCAATTTGATTCATAGCAAACAATATATGAGTAGCTGATAACTTGAAAATGAGAAATTTGTTGAAAAATATATGGAAAGACTAACTAAAATAATAGAATGATTGTTCGATATTCGAATTTAAAAGTAAACTAGGAAAATTCTTCAATAATTTACAAAAATTTTCAAACAACTTTCCAAGGCAGCTTGCGCTACGCTAAATCTGCATTCACAATCCAGCGGTAGAAAATAAAAATCGTCAAGTCATCACGAGTAAAAAGATGCATACAGCTGTTTCGATCTTATTAGATCTCTTCAGTGCAGCTTATTTGACTCATTCAGTGAGTGAATGCAGATTTCGCGTCACGGAATACATATAATCAACTCACTTGAAAATTTGTTTGATAATTAAAAATTATCCTTTTTCACTTTATGTAATTTCAGAAATGCCCTCCTCTTCTAAATTATTCACGGAATTACTCATCAAACACTCTATTTCAAGTGATTTCAGAATTAACTGAATTGTTTTGATTATTGCGATTTAAGGAATTGTATATTATTATCACACAATTGGAAAATTCAATGTGTAATAATTTTTTCTGATGCAAAATTAGTGTTCTTTTTAATTCTTTGAATAGCGTGTAGAAGAATCTCTGTTCTCATTCGCAGATTTCGAAAGGTTAAATGAATTGCCTTTCCAAAAACCGATGATATTTCATCGGTTTTTGGATCGAATTTTGGTTTATAAAGGTGTTTATTTTAGTTTTTTTGGTATTATTATTTAATTGATATTAATCAATGTGCGAATAATGCAGCGTATGGAAACTTATGAAGAATATGATATCCTGGTTTGTTTTATACAGAGAAATGAAAATTCTGAAGAAGCTTCGGAATTATATTTCCTAAGGTAAGTAAGCTATAATGGCTATGAAAATCTCTATAATCATTTTAATTCTTTTCTTGTTAGATATCCAGAAAGAAGGCAACCGTTTTTTGAGATATTTGCTCGTTTAAGAGCAAATTTAGTTGAGCACGGATCATTTGTTTACCCGCGTGCTAAAAGATACAACAAAGAGAACAGGGAAAGAAAAGAGATAGATACTTTGGGGTATATAAAAGCAACATCTTTGTCCTTATAGAAAAATTGAGAAGGAAATTGGTGTGCCAAAGACTGACAGAATTGCAGAACTTCGCGAGGCAATTCATTTAGCCTTTCGAAATCTGCGAATATGAACAAAGATTCTTTTGAACGCTATTCGAAGAATTACAAAGATGTGCCAATTTTTCATCAGAAAAAATAGTCGTCAATTTGAATATCACCTTCAATATTTTTTTTAATAATGTTATTTATTTGTGTTTACGCTACAAAACTGATGACAAAAACTTACTGTTAAAAAAAAAGATCTATAGGTATCTTTTAGTAAAAGATATCCAATTCTTCGTTAATAGTAATATGTAACTTCCACTTGTTCATTGTTGTTATCCATAGCCTCCTATCGATTCATGCATTTAATGTTTATACTATCATATATTTTTGAAAAGGTGAAAAAAAGACAAATTTATAGTCTATAAATATACAGGGTATTCCATTTGAAAAAACATAAGTTTGCTTTATAACTCGAAAATATTGAATATGTAACAAAAATTATCTACACCACTGCACGGAAAAAAATCTACAAGAATGTTATTTTCGATAAGATGAAGGTTAACGGCGATACGTCGAGGATCCCAAAATCCAACATTTTCAAAAATGCCCTGTATCTTTGAAAACTAAAAGGGCTATTAAAATTCTGTTAAAGGTATCTTCACTTTTACGAAAAAGTAGCACAGTGTCGCGAAAACTGCAACCCCTATATCTTCGAAATTAACGGAGATACCATTCAAAAGTACCCAAAATGGGACACCCTGCCCACGTAGTTACAGAAAAATATAATGAGGAATAAAGATGTACTTCGTGTAAAAAATTTTCTTTATTAAATTTGCAAAGCGCTTTCGGCTATTAGGCCATCATCAGTGCATTACCTGTAAGTGAGTAAAAACAAATAAAATATTTAAACAGTTTTAAAAAAAAAAAGGTTCTGTTACTCACTCGTCAGGTATACATGGAAGTCCCTTGTAATAAGAACGACAAAACATTGTACATTACATAGACAAACTTTCAAATTTGGTATCCCACTACGAGCTAACCAAGAATATGCCTCTTTAACAATCCAAAATTTCAAAAACTTCCAATCCACTAAACACGTGGAGTGGAGGGAAATGAATTATATTGAAGTATGACTTGACAAACAACGACATCACTGAATTGACGTAAATTTAGAAAAACGACATTTGACAATTATAGTGACCACAGTATAATAATACATTTATGAGATTCAATACAGAACTAAGAAATCACCCGAAGTTTTAATTTGGTATAAAACCTTTATATAAAATCACTTAAAATTACTTCTGACAAATTTAGTAACCACAGTACGGAAACAAACAAAACAAAACCAGAAATTAAAAAAGTTAATGAAATAGTGCAAATTTTGAAAAGTGCCACCTTCAGTGACCACATTCACAATTTTCAAGAGTGAGCTGAAGTGGCACTTTTCAAAATTTGCACTATTTCATTAACTTTTTTAATTTCTGGTTTTGTTTTGTTTGTTTCCGTACTGTGGTTACTAAATTTGTCAGAAGTAATTTTAAGTAATTTTATATAAAGGTTTTATACCAAATTAATGACTTCGGGTGATTTCTTAGTTCTGTATTGAATCTCATAAATGTATTATTATACTGTGGTCACTATAATTGTCAAATGTCGTTTTTCTAAATTTACGTCAATTCAGTGATGTCGTTGTTTGTCAAGTCATACTTCAATATAATTAATTTCCCTCCACTCCACGTGTTTAGTGGATTGGAAGTTTTTGAAATTTTGGATTGTTAAAGAGGCATATTCTTGGTTAGCTCGTAGTGGGATACCAAATTTGAAAGTTTGTCTATGTAATGTACAATGTTTTGTCGCTTTTATTACAAGGGACTTCCATGTATACCTGACGAGTGAGTAACAGAACCTTTTTTTTTTTTAAACTGTTTAAATATTTTATTTGTTTTTACTCACTTACAGGTAATGCACTGATGATGGCCTAATAGCCGAAAGCGCTTTGCAAATTTAATAAAGAAAATTTTTTACACGAAGTACATCTTTATTCCTCATTAATATTTACGTGTACACAGCTTGGTTAAAATCACAGAAAAATATGTCGTTATATTCTAACGTGTAAATGCTAATGGAAGATGGAAATATATATTCATAAGTTTGTTGTGGTACTATGAAATCCATAGTTCGATAATCGACTTTCAAATAAAGTTGTAGCTTTCACAATTACTCATTGTTGGCTGAGATGTGTTGAACTGACATTCGGCACATACTGAATATGGAAATTCTGGTATTTCGGCATCTGCCAATGAGTGAAGTAGGTCGTGAAATTGATTCATTTTGAAAATCTTGTAATACTTGGATGACATAACCACTCTATGAATTAGATAGAGATTTATTAGATATTACGATCGCAACCGAAACTCTTGTATTTATAATTATTTGTCGTACTTTCCCGGAAAATACAATATTACAGCGTATTGAAAGTCAACGTGCGGGTGTAGTTTTTATATCCGTTTTATACTTTTTGGGCAACGATTTTCAAAATTTGTCTGATGACCGATATTATATTGAAATATGACGGAATTCCTAGTACTAATCGTTATTCAACTGTATAGTTTTCATTTTAGTTGGCCTGATTTGACCTTATCCAAATATTCCAAAAAATTTTATTCGTACCTCTTGGCTATGTTTTACACCTGTACTTATATTTATCTAACAGCTTGTGACAGAGTTTTTGGGAACCTGTATTATCCCATTGTATTCTGCACTCATGCAATATTTTCAATCAGAAATTGTATTTGGATTTGATTATTTCAAGTATTTAAAATTGTATCTTTCAGAAATATGGCGATAATATCCATTGGATTAACGATTTATATTTTAAATCAACTTTGCTTGATTCAAATGAAATTGCAATATTTACTCGAAATATATATTTTGGTATATTCAGTCATTATCAACAGTTACAATTAAATGCTACTTGACACATGATAATGGATGGATATCACAAAAGATATAATTATATCAAGTAAATATAGCAATTTTGGTGTTTTTAGGCCAAGTGTTTCACTATAGTTGATTTATAATTTTGAGCAACTACCAGGCGTTAAGAGAGCAATTGACGTTATTGAAAGTTCTATAAATAAAAAGCTCGCTCTCTTATGAACAAATCATTTATAAATGTCCCGAAAATTTGTTTATCACCCGAAATATATGTCGAATGAATATAACAATTTTGATGGAATCAAGCTAAATATTTTACAGTAGTTGATTTATACTTTTGGACAATGTTTCCTCAAGTGTTAAGCCACTAGTCAGTGGACGTTCTGACAAGTTATGTATGTATCAAAAAATTTATCTATGGGACGTCTGTTTTTCCACAAAAGAAAAATTTCGTTGCAATTTCATCATTAGGAGATATGATATATTGTTCATTAGATATTAATCATGAACTAAAGTTCAAAGAAGGAATCGATTAACTCAAATAAATATCTAGTTGGCGTTATGCTATTTCAGATGAACTGGCAAACTTATAATCCTGCAGCTTCAAGAAACTAACGATTTTTGTGAGATGTGTTCAGTCCAGCCTGAAATTTTTGTATGGGATCGTCTTCATTTCGATACGCGGTGGTTAATTTGAAACTAAAAATGTTTTCCTTTTCTAATTTTGCATATTTATTAGCTATTTCAATAATTATTTTGTTTGAAAAGCAAAATTTTCATATTCAGATTTTTCTTTCCTGATCAGAATAGATAAAATATACGCCTGAGTTTATTATTCCGAATACAGAAAGATAAATGAAGGTAGACCAATCATATTTCATATATCAATTGCTTCTAAAATATCAGTCTCGAGTGTGGCCTGAGTTTAGAGCTATTGTGGCTAATTCTTTCAACTTCTAGGCTATGTACTTCGAATAATTTATCTATTGAGTTGTAGTAAAATTTACTTCAAAATAACAAGGTAATCAAAATTATGCTTCTCATACAGTAAAACATTTGACATAGCATGATAACAAATGCACCAATTAATCCGAAAATATATTACAAATAAAAATTGAATCTATTTTTCATAATTCACCTTCGTGAAACAAAGATTTATTATGACTACTTTCTGAGACCTTATTCACAAATAAAAGTACATCATGAAATTCTTTGCGATGCACACAAAGATACAAAAATTAAATCATAAAGATATTCCATGGTCTTTCTGTAAGTATGACTATTGCAGTAGTTGAGGCAACTTTTAGAATAAAACATGTCATTTATTCAAATAGGAAAACCTTATTGGATTTAAAAAACGAATTCAAGATCAGTTTCTCCAGAGCGATGGTCATAAATAAACTCGTTTCTACCATCCTCAAGCGTCCATATCGGTGAACACCTATTAATTCGACACGAAAATACTGAAAATCTAATTCTCAACGTGTAGTGGCAAACGAAAATAGCACAAAAAATCGCTTTAACGAATGATACGTTGACGTAGATAACATCTGATGGAATAAAAAGAATGGCTATCAACCGGCCAAGAAAATAATCGAATATCCTGAAAAAGGTAGTTAGAGATGTCAATGTAAGACGAAAGACGACCAAGTGATGGTATAAGCAAGAAAATCGCCGAGAAATTCAGAAGGAATACTGAAAAACGACCGTGTCAGGTCAGGTGAAAATTGCTGCGATAATAATGAAAATTGACTCGCAAGAAACCCCAGGGGCATATGTTGCCACTCCATTTCAAAAATAGGACATCATTTCATTTTTGGTATAACGAAATACAGAAATGAGTAGATATAGTGTCTTTCAACGAAAATGCAATAATATACTAATATTAATGATAAACTAACACATATTTTGCAGTTTTCGATAACTACAGAAAGCAGTAATTGAATTGGATTTTTTAAATTATATTTTTGTGAAAATGAAATGAAACAATAATGCTATTGGACCTCAGTGACTCAATTCCTTAAAAATTTACTAGATCGGCAATAATGTAGCAATTCTACTGAAAAAACTTATTTGAATGTAAATGCTATTGATGCATTAGGTACCTACAGAATAACGTTCATTTATTATTTCAGTGCTGGCTCTACTACTCTACTCTAGTTTCTCTCGTATTTCGATCTTCTTTTTTCGTTTATTGCTTGACAAACACCAGGAATTTTGGTCAGGCCTAGTCAGAGGAATGAAGCTATTAAAAGCATTAAATTTTCAATTGTACGAATGAAACTGTTCAGCAGATAATCATAGAATGCAAATTTGTATGGAAGTAGTGCTCTATATATATATATATATATATATATATATATATATATATATATATATATATATATTTATATATATATATATATATTATATATATATATATATATATATATATATATATATATAGTATATATATATATATAGATATATATATATATATATAATTATATATATATATATATATATATATATATATATATATATATATATATATATATATATATATATATATATATATATACATATATATATATATATATATATATATATATATATATATATATATATATTAAAAAAAATTAAATAATAAGAAAACAACTTGTCTAAAAACCACAAAATGTTTTGTGGTTTTTAGACAAGCTGTTTTCTTATTATTTAATTTTTTTAATATAAATATGAACTACCACAGAGTTGATTCATCGTCCATCGAATTTATTATATATATATATATATATATATATATATATATATATATATATATATATATATATATATATATATATCTATATATATATATATTTATATATATATATATATATATATATATATATATATATATATTTATATATATACATATATATATTTTTTGTCAATAAACATTATATTCTATTGTGTATTAAGTGTCGATTATTTATTGTGTTTGGGCGAATAGTACGGTTTTTGTTGAATTGATCAACATTCCATATAGATATATTTTTCATTTCAAACCAATAGTTAATAATAAAAATTTACACATTTATTTAAAGAAATAACGCAAGACGCACGTTTCGGTGGAACTTCACCTTCTTTTGATGCTAATGGCAAACTAACTATTTTTTCTGTTATATCGAAAACAAGAAATAAAGAGATGACAAATTGTGTAGATGGGGTAAATAGAGGGATGGTTACAAATAATTATTAGAATAGGAAAAACTAATTCTGAACTGCTAGTCAGGTAGTTCGGTAATTTTGGAAAGATTGAGAAGGGGGCTTGAAGTATAATCGATTTGACTATTCAATAGGAGACCGGAATGCGTGTATTTATTTATCTGTAATTTAATTCCCTTACTTTCAGCCTTTAATATTTTAAAATCGAAATTGAATGTGTGATTTTCTTGGATTAAATGGTTTGCATAATGTGAATCCGACTTTTGTTTAACGAAGCTACGTTTGTGTTCTGAAATTCTAGTTTGCAAACTTCTGAAAGTTCTACCAATGTAAAACTTATCACAATCACTACAATTAATTTTATGAACTCCTGATTTATTATATGTATGAACTTTGGATTTATTATTTTTTATATGATTTCCTAAATTATTACCGGTACGATAAACAATGTAAATGTTGTGCTTAGATAAGAGAGATTTAAGTTTTCTACTTGAATTTCCGATGAAAGTGAGGCTGTTATATGTGATATTATTTTTAGTAAGGGGGCACACCTGGCTAATCGCATTTTTGAACAACTTTTTATCCATCATATTGTCTATTATTATGGAATCATAATTATTATTTACGGCAATTTGTTTAATTATAATTTTCTCGATGTTAAAATTGGGGTTTTATAGTGGAATATTTACTAAACGATGTACCATACTATTGAAAGCTGCCATTTTGTGTTGAAATGGATGTAGGGAAGTACTATGTATGACGCTATCAGTGTGTGATGTTTTAATATGGTTATTAATTTACACCATGTATCGGCCCAATCAATCCAAACCAATAGATATTTTTCGTCTAAAACTAACGTCATGATATTACTTCGTCAATGTCTCAATTGATACTCATAAACCTTAGTTTTATTCAAATTTCATCACATTCAGCAACGTACGAAAATTTGATATACGATGAACTCTCAGGCTCAATATTTTAAGTTTTAGATTTTCTACCAATTCTTAACATTTATTTCAGTAAACTGATAAACTGCTATTTCGACAAATTTTCAAGTTATGTTCGGAATAAAAAATTTTGAAAACTCATTTAGTATTCAAGAAAAGCTTCTTCATCGTTTCAGTACTCCATGTTCGAATGATGCCCCTTGAGGGCAGTCACAACGTTCCTGAAATCGACAACGAAAGTCGTTTTCCAAATTCCCAACCAGGGAAATGCATCAAATTGGTTGGGTTTCAAATCACAATTACAATGAAGCCTGATTCGTTCGGGAGTCGAAACTGTTAGTGGCTATCAGTTTTTATGCGACGGATTACTCACAGATCAACTATTACAGCTTAACTTAATAGGGAGTTAAAATAGCATTGAAGAAGCAAACGATTTCAATAGGAATACAGCTTTGTTCGTACTAACTAATAACGAATAACTTCCATAAAACTGAAAAATAATTGGTAACGAAATCGTAATTAGACTGGGTGTAGTTGTTAGAGAAAGTTTACGAGTGACATTAGTTGGGACCGGGCTGAACTATTTTATTTTTCATGTTCGTCTACGGCAGAGGATCCCAAACTTCTTTTTTCTAGACCACTTTGAAAATTTTGCTGGTTCCGGTGGACCCCCTGCAGCTACATTTCTACCATATTCCCAAAACTCGACAAAAATTTGAAGATTAGATTTAACTATAGAAATTTGTGTTGCGGTTGCGGAGTTCCAACAACGAATTAACAGTCTTCGAAAGAAAAGTGAGAATTTATTGGTTAATTGATTAATTGATTGGGCTGTGAGTAGATGTCAAAAAAGTAAAGTTGGCCTGGCCAACTTTTTTGACATCTACTCTAAGCAAAACACAAGAAACCAATCAACTCGCACTTATTTTATTTAGAAAACTCTCCTCTTCCGTTTAATTGAATGGATTTAAGATGAATCGTCAGAATATCTTCAAGACTGATTTTGAAGTCATTATGCAGGGCAATTAAATTTTGAACGTATGTCTGAATATTCTCATCAAGGCATTCTACCTGTGACAACGTACTCACCTTTTCTGACACTGGCAAACATTATCATCGCTTCACTTTATTCTTCTTCACGAAATTCAGGAAACAAATGAGTACCGTTTGTCCTTGGCATTCGTACTTATATTGGTAAAAAATCAAACGAGTTCATGCAAGATTGCAAGCACACGCACCACAAGTCGTTTGCGGACGACGGAGAGTGATGCTTTGCAAGTCTCGACACGTTGAATATGGAATATGCTGGTTTGGACAAGTAACAGTCGCTGAAATTCTCAAAATATTATCTGCCTGCATTGATAGGTGAAGTCAAGCCAACATTTTAGTTCTTCAATATCGAAACCAGATAAATTTTCGTGGACCCCCGCTTACGAATTGTGAACCCCCATTTTTTTGTCACGCCAACGTAGACCCCCGTCAAGTCTCCCGTGGTCAAAAGGGGTCACCCGATGTTGTTTGGCTCTCATCTTTTTTCTCAATGAAAAACTTCGATTCTGCTTTTTGATTATGTTTACTTGAACCTTTTGAATTTTATTGGTCAAGTCGACAAGATGATATCGGCCAAATGGGCGCCGTCACAATTGATTGCTATACGGGCTCGTTTTGTGGCATTATTCATCACTTCGGCGAGAACTTTGGGCGACAGATTCTCGCACTCGTACCGAATGTTGTCCTTGAGGGCTTCTAAGGTCTCGGGTTTGTCCACGTAAACACGGGACTTTAAAAAACACCACAAAAAAAATCTGAAACGGTCAAATCGGGCGATATTGCGGGCCAGTGCAAATCGCCAAAAGGAGAGATGAGGTGACCCGGGAACGCCGCCTTCAGAATATCGGTTGTGGCTCTCGCATTGTGTGCCGTTGCTCCATTCTGTTGGAACAACATGTCCTCCAGTCTTAATTCGTTCAATTGCGGCAAAAAAAAACAGGTTAACATGGCCCTATAGCGCGCACCGTCCATTGTTGACGTTTGGCCAGCGTGCCCTCAAAAAAAAAATGGTCCGATGACTCTTCCAGCGTGAACAGTGCAGTATGCAATCACTTTGAGGGGGTTTAATGGCTCTTCTGCATCATTTGTGGATTTTCGGTGCCCCAGAAGCGATAGTTTTGCTTGTTCACATACCCGCTGAGTTGGAAATGAGCCTCAACGGTCATTATAATTTTGGTCGAAAAATCGTCCACTTCGTCGTCGGAATTAAGGATGGCTTGGGCGTAGGTTACACGCGTTTGGCGGTCGACAAGCAGCAGCAGATGCACGGACTGGACTTTGTACGGGAACATGCGCAGGTCTTTGACCAAAATTCGCCTTAGGGGCGACCGGCTGATGCCTAATTACGAGGCACGTCGTCTGATCGATGTTTTTGGCGATAGCTCGATATCCTCGGCAACAGCGGCGATATTCTCGGCAGAACGGGCGCTCCGGGGGCGGCCTCTCTTGGCAGCGTCTCGTGTGGTCCCATACTCTTCAAAGTTGGTGGTCAAACGGCGCAGTGTTTGCGCAGTCGGTGCCGGAAGACCGGGAAATCGGCGACGGAATTCGCGCTGCGCCAACACCACAGACGAATTGTTACGCAAAAAAACAGACACGATTATTTTGCGTTTTTGGGGAGAGTATCGCTCCAGGGCTTGTTCACTTGTATTCTACATCTGTCTATTTCACAAATGTCAAAACAGATTTGACATTTGCCGCCATTTGCAAAACTAAGAGCATCTTCCAATAGGTTGATTTCTTTTGGCCCACCTAGTATATAGGACATGAACCACAAGTTAGCTATATTGTGAACAAAACTTCACAGTTTTCGATTATCACTTTATTTTGCTAACATGGCAATTGTTTCGCCAAAACACAGTGGCTTCTTCAGATGTATAGTACATACTAACTTTTACAATAAGAATATTGAAACATGAAGGAAGGGAATATACAATAAGAATGGGGAAAATCCTAAATGTAATCACTTAACAGGTATATAGTACAATTTTTTAATGACATGGGAAAAACCCAACAGGTTCAAATATTCAATATTACATTTAGAAAAGATTTAACAACGGTGAATTATTCATATCTAATCGATCACTCAACAAATTATTAGATTCTTTCATACAATCGATTTCATGAGTTACTCATAAATTGAGTTTATAGACTTTATTTTCTATATGCAATATTTGAAATTCACTTTTAAAAATATGATAATGTTCCAGGAGATGTGATGCACAAGTAGAACCTACTTTTTCCTTGTCGTATCTTCTTTTATATTCTGATATTCGAACTACAAAGTTCCTGCCAGTGTGGCCAACTTTACGACATGAACTCACAAGTTAGCTTATTGGCGTCCGAAATTAAGATCGTAGCGCCGGAACGGCTAATATCGGTACTAGAGCATGGGAGATTAGCTGTTTGTTTACATTGTTTAATGTTTGGTAATGGTATTTACGCTCATTTCATTTTGAGTTTTCGAACGTTTAGCTTCGTAATTTGTGTTTTTTTGGACTTCGTATTTTCTAGTGGTTCTTGTGTTTCGATTGAGGACAATATTATCTCTGTTCAACAGTAGATAACCTACCTACACCAAGTTGAACTTTACACTGAGTTTTTATCATTGAACATGAAAATTAATAATAAAATAAAGTAGAGTTCGAATAAATCAATTGGTTGAAGGAACTATGTATACCTCATGATAAAACACCTATTTATTTAAAAAATAAAAAAACTTACAAAAGTTTCAAGAAAACATCTCTGACATGTCTACTTTCATTACGAACTGAAGAATTTTTCAGTATAATGGACAAAACTAAGTACTTACCAGCAAAACTGAAAGAAACAACATGAAATGAAAGAAGAATCTATATGAATAATCTGCTTGAATGGTTTGAACGTAATGAGTTATTATATTTTTTGAATTTTCCTGACGTATAACAGCTCTCCTAAAAGTACGGTGGACTTCTGAGAGTCTGGTTTTTTTGATAGAATCTCTGTTTTCCTGATTATATAATTGAATATTTTAGTTTTTACCTAGCTATAGAGTCAAGATTTATTTCATATTCTTGATGTTATGATAAACTGTTATTTTGGTTGTGCAAATAAACATCATTTGTTATTATTATTTTAATAGTATCTCTGGTTGTTACATGAAAGAAAATACAATAATCTTGAATCTCTGGATGATGGCCCAGGATCAGATTCCGATAAAAGTGGAACATTTTTCGTTGGAATAGCATTGGACTTCAAAAACTCTACGTTTTCGGTTAGCTTAAAATTGCACATCATTAGTTGGTATAATTCTATATGGAAAAATCCACAAACTTACTGCAGGGAAACTAATTATTCTCAGTAAACTGTAAAGGACAACTATCTTATGTTCAGACATTTTTGTCAATCTTCAAGTTATGAATCCACACCTTTCTTCTGTCCATCATTTCCTTGTTTCCCAACTTCGTTTGGAATACAACTTTGAATTGTCCAGCTTTCGGAAAGGTATGTAAGCTATATTCGGTTTTTTTTTGCCCAAGATGAACAATAGAATACACAACAATAGTGATTCATCTCTTCTGAACGTTTGTAAACGATCCAAAATACAATTAAAACTCAACAACTTCTCATATAAAATACACGTAAACACATGTAAACGAAGCAATCTATCTCCCATGCTCTAGTATTATTCGACACCGGTAGGGGGCGTATCGCTTATTATGTTTTCCCAATAGATCCCTGACTTATTTTGTGTGGTAGTTTCATCTTATGAATTTTCATTATGTTTTCCAAATATATTTGGAGTTTTGAATGCTATTTTTGAATTTCGATTTGACAAAAAGGTTGGAATTTTGAGTTTTGGGTCACCTATATGAGTTAATAATTTGAAGATTTTATCATTATCTATTACGTTCGGATACACTTGAAACATGGCTGCCTTATAGAATCTGCTTTTTGAAATATTATATATTATTTTTGGAGGTTATCCATTATTGTGCGCTATTTGTTTTATGATTTGTAATTTCTTAGTGTAAATGCTGCAAACTTACGTTGGTAAGAATGTAAAGATCTTCTTATTGTTAAATCCAAAACTTTAATAGAACTACCTTCTTAGTTTTTGAGTGTAAATTTAATATTAGGATATTAAGAATTAATGTAATCAAGAAAAGAACTCAGTTTCCTTGTATTTCCTGTAATGCATGTCAATTGGTTACTATTGATTTGCTCTCGCTATCTGAAAAATCCATAACTGGTTGCTAGAAGAAGTGTTTTCACAAATGCATTAAATAATCGTCATTGCTTTTAGAATGAACGCTGTTGAACTTTTAAATGTTTAACGCATATTTTGTGATATAAGTCGAGTTATTTATAACATTTTCATCACGGATCATACGATTTGACGACAACTCGCAGAAATTATTTAACACACAATTGAATGTAGGGAAGAGATTCTCATCGAAGGGGAAAAGAATGTATATGTACTTTTAAAACTAAGACAAGTATAAAAATAATAGTAATTATAACAAATAGTGATATAAAATAATTACGATAATGAAAAAAGTTAAATTAAAATACAGATGATAATAATCATAATAACAACTTGATAATGATAATAATAAATCATTGAAAGCAAGGGCACAACGATACATACTAATATATTGGACGAACAAAAGGTAACGTACTCTAATAGAAAATTACAAATAGAAAAAAAAATAATACAAAATTTATAGTTATCAATCCACAATATTGCAGTTACATGCAGTACCTACATTGGTGACAGCATGCAGTTTCAGAAGTTGAAAAATTTGAACATTTATTAAAATGGTATTAGGGAAGTGCTTCTTGGTAGTGTTAGCTTTTTTTCCAACCACCGCCATTTTTATGTAGAGATTTATCATGTTTTCATGGCCTTTGAAACTTTGCGTACCCCACAACTTCTGCAGATTAAGTTGAAGGATGGAAATTTCGAACGTTAATTGAGTTGTTATGAAAGTCTCTTTAATGGCTACATCGATTCTATTGATTTGCTGTTATTTTAAATAAAAATTTCTTGTTTCTTCGTTAGTTTTAAGGATTTTTTCAGCTCCATAGCTCCATTAAATCGAGGAGTAGAGAAGTTGCATGTAAAAAAGAACAAATTCAGGGGCAAATACAAATTTAATTTCTGCACGACACACATTTTTTTTATTCGAAAATTAGTCAATTCAAATTATTGCATTTTTTTATTCATCTTTATTTTATACCTATACGCAGAAGGCTAAGGAATGATGAAAAGCAAGTGAATTCCGGGGGAATTGAAAGTTTTTTGGAGTACTCGCATGCTTTTGGATTTTTTTTCGAAGAGGCAGGTGAATCTGGTGGACTTAAGCTTGAAATTGGAAGAAACGCTTCTTTTTCAGAATATATATTTTATACCAACATGAGTTTCCAGACTATAAAAAATAGACTTGAAGATAAAAATAAATACATTCATTGTTCCTATATGCTATGCTTATGCTTCTTATATTCCGTTTTGCGTATTCATCACTAACTTACACACTATTGATTTATTTATATTCAATTGATATATTTGAAATTTTATGTTAACTATATGGTAGATATTGTATCATTCTCTCACATTAATGAATATAATTGAAAAAAAATATTATTTTATATGTCTCGTTTTGATGTGAGATGATTATCTATAGAAAATAACGTATATGCTTTTAATACTATAAATACTCTTAAATATTGAAACCAATGAAATTTGATTGTTTTCTGTTGAATATTCAATTTGCAATAAGCGTAGAAAAATAACTTACCTCATTACTCAATGCCGAAGCTCCCTTCATTGAGTTTTTTTGATACATTCTTGATTATACAGGGTGTTTCAGAATAACGTCAGAAAATTTCGAGAGGTTATTCTTTAAGACATTTTAAGAAAAAAAGTTCTCTTGAATGTAGGCCCGCAAATGCTTCCTTACCGAAATAAAGGGTGTTGAGTTAAAGTTTTTAAAAAAATGTAAATTTTTTTAATATTTTCTAAACTAGGAAGACTATCAAAAAGAACTTTAGAACATTGTTAAAGCTCCTTAACCTCTATAGACTACTGTTGGAAGTTTTTCCAAAACTGTTGAGGAACGGAGAATAGAGGGGTACCGTGAGTACCATATTTTTGAGGGAGGTCATTATTGGCGAATAAAAATGAAATAAGCAATAAATTTGGAATTTTTTGAATTCATTTTGTCTCCCGCTCCAATTCAATATTCTCAAGCGTTTTCAAGATAATTAAGTATAATTTCTTTAAAACATTTTCCTGGGAAAAATATTTATGAATTAAAAATGTGGTTGCCATGACTACTCGCAATCGCAATGCCGAACTTATACCAAAATTAGAATTAGTATTTTGAAAGGTTTTCACTTTGTTCTATTTCGTAAAAAAGAAAATACTTGAGAATATCAAATTGAAGCAAGAAACAAAATTTATTCAATAGACTTCAAAATTCATTGCTTATCTCTTTTCTATTTATTAATAATACCCTCCCTCAAAAATATGGGTTAATGAAACTCACGGTACCACTATATTCTCCGCCTCTGAACAGTTTTGGAAAAAATTACAACACTAGTAAGTTCGGAAACTATAACAATGTTCTAAAGTTCATTTTGATAGCTTTCGTGGTTTCGAAGATGTTTAAAGGACAATTATATTTTTGTTTCTTCATATTTTATTTACTTCAACATCCTTTATTTCGGTGAGGAAGCATTTGCGGACCTATATTCATAGGAACTTTTTTTCTTAAAATGTCTTCAGGAATAACCTCTTGAAATTTTCTGATGTTATTCTGGAACACCCTGTATATTATCAGAACTTTTGGACTAAACATCAGTATATACTTTTGATGAAACATCAGTATATACTTTTAAAATATGTCAACGAATTCATGAGAACTACTGATTAATAACATGAGAAACTATTTTACAACTGAGGTATGCAAATAACTTACTGACATATTTTTTATATGAAATAATGAATGCAAAATATACTGATAGGCCTGAGCTACTCTTTCAAAAGGAATTTTAACCAAAAAAAATCTTTTCAGCATTGAAAATTATTCTAAAACATCCAAAAAGCTTTATATATATTTCGCAACAGCCAAAATTTCAGACTTCATTATTATACAGTAGTTGTGAATAACAGAAAGAACACAATGCACTTCAACCAAACGATTGATTCGATACCATTCGATATCCGCAATTGTGCACACTCTGAATGTTCCAATCTGCTATTGACTCCTCTCATATCCAATGAAAGTTATACTGTGGCCTGCAGAGATAGCAGCGCCATCGCTGAATAACTACAGAAATTATAACGCACCTCAAGCATTGAAAATAATGAACTCCAGATGTACTCCAAACTTATATGCCCAATTTTTACTAGTGCGATCTCTGCCATATATGATTTCAACAATTATTTATTGATGAACTTGGAAGATATCTATATGAAACACGAATGCCTATAATAAATTTGAATCCACAAAAGCCATCTAAAACGATTTAAAATTTCGTATGCCCTAAGCGACCTTTCCGTGATTAACCCCAACTTAAAGGCTTTTCAAACGAAAATTTTGCGGGATCGTCAACTAATTTATTCCACCTGGTCCGTTTTCCTCCTATCGATTTCGTGTTTTGCACGCCCGAATACAAATATTCTTAATCAGAGTATTTGCATAAGCCGCTTTGAGCACAAGTCGCAACCCCTCTAGAATAAAGATTAAAGTTAAAAAGTTTTGACTATTTTCTGTTACACACAGAGACTATTCTTTTCTCGTTTCATTGAATTATGCTTCAGTGATAAGGAAACAGTTTGTTCTTGATAGCCGTTAATTATGAACATTTGTTGTTAATCTCCCCAACATGCCGTTTTTCTAACTATAAAGGAGGATGCACACTTAGCTGGCACGTCTTTTCTTTGCTCCACTCCATTAATAATTATTATTGACAATTAAGTAAATAAATAGATCAATATCAGCTCACAACCAAATACTACTATACAGAATGAAAATACTACACCCAAGACGATTCCCCTTCACGCGCGTCTCTGAAAACACCAGTAGTTAAAGTACAAATTTAGCAAGTCTGGAAGTTTTGTTTTATGTTCCAATAACAGTGTTGCACAACATCTTTTGATCTTTACCGACTACGTACGGATAACATCTAGCAAGTTATATAGCAGCGAAATTCGCTGAACATGACCAAAAACTATGTAACATGTTATATAACTTTGCTATATAGCAGTGTATTACATAGCAAGTGTGGACCCTCCTTTAGAAATTTTATTGGTTTCGTGATATTGAGTCCAAGTCATGGAACACATAGAGAGTTACGATAAAAACTGTAATTCGCAAGTTAATGAAATACTGGAATACAATTTTTACAATAAAAATAATACTTTCTGATGATCAGCCAACAGAAAATTTTGAAGCTGTGATTGTGTGATTCGTAACTATTTATATTCATATATACATATATACATATATACATATATATATATATATATATATATATATATATATATATATATATATATATATATAATATATATATATATATATATATATATATATATATATATATATATATATATATATATATATATATATATATATACATATATATATATATATATATATATATATATATATATATATATATATATATATATGTATATGTATATATAAAAATAACATGTACAGTATTCCCCAAACCCGATGGCCTCGATTAGAAGTATCTAGAGTCTAGAGAACGAAAAAAGTTAGCGACTTGAAATTCGGGCTACGCGTATAGGAGAATATATCTACGGGTAACATATGCTAACCATGTTATTTTAAATGGCACACTATGTATATTTTGTCATTTTTTCATTCTGTGGAACATTTTGAAATGTATCTCATACACAGAATAATGTTTCTTTGGCAGAATAAAAAATTCAAAAGTAGCATTTGATTTCAAATGGGACACCCATTATATAATGGTATGAGATACCCTGATTGTCATAATTTATTATGTTAAACTAACGTAATGTGATTTTCTATCAAAAATTTCAGGTTTCTAGCTGTGATAATTATGAAAAAACATAATTTTAATTCGGAGATGTTTGTTGCCAAATTTTTCAAAAAATTATTTTCATTTTGAAAATGTCTCAAGATAGGTATGTCATATGTTCCATAAAAATTTTTCAGAATATTTCACATATTACAAAATTAATAAAATATACATGGTGTGCCATTTAAAATAACATAGTTAGCATAAGTTACCTGTAGATCTGGCAACGTTACAATGATGATAATATTTTTCAAGTGTAGCCCAAATTTCTAGTCGATAACTTTTTCCTTTTGATCCTTCTCTAGATACTTCTCTCTGTTTGATATATATATATATATATATATATATATATATATATATATATATATATATATATATATATATATATATATATATATATATATATATATATATATATATATATATATATATATATATATATATATATATATATATATATATATATATATATATTCAAGTGACGTATAATGTGGGGACATATTAATATGCATTTGATCGATAATGATGGATAAGTTCCTCTTTCCATTCTTCAATGAATGTAGTATTTTAAGGTTATCTAAATCTACATTATGATTGTTTTGTATACAACGATCTGAAACTCCAGTTGCGTTTCTATTTTAGATGATTGCTTTCTCATGTTCTATTAATCTGGGGCCGATGTTCCTACCTGTTTGACCAATAGAAAAAGCTTCACAATCCATACATTTTATTTTATATACACCAAATTTCTTATAGAATGTTTATTTGTCCTCATTCTTCACAATAAGGAACTCAAATCACTTTTATTACTACTGATAGTTCCAAAATTGTATTTATGCCAACTATTTGAAATCAGGTAACTTAATTTTGAGACAAAGTTAGTTGATCATCAACAATCTACATCCTTAATATTTGGATACGCATGCTTGAGGAGCAAATATCGTTATTTTTGGATAGTTTGGATAAGTTCATCAATTATGGACTCTTCATAACCAATATTTTTTGCTTTCAACTTTTGATTAATTTTTCACACTGGATAACGGTAATGACACCAATCATCTATACAAGAATGTAAGGCAGTCAATGTGTGCGTATGTTTCCTAAATGTTGAGACTCAGGGAATTATTCACATTAGTCATCTCTAGGTCTAGAAAATTCAAAGATGGTGTTCATGTTCAATCTCTACAATAAAGTTACTTGATTGATGAAATGAGTTGATAAATCTTAAAAATATATCTAATATGTCGAGTTAATTATACTTACTTTAGTGGAATCAAGCCAAGTTTTCAACTTATTATCAATTTTTATTTCCAATTTTTCCCCGCGAAGAATAAAAAAATATAGCGTTCTTTAGATAGGCATTACGATATGCGCATGCGCCGAGTAGCGCTACGCAATAGAATGTCCGGATTTTTCATTGTTCCTTAATCGACGATGAAGCACAGCAAAAAAACTCCGATTAATAATTCACGATCGGGGAACGAATTGCTGTAGTGTTGGAGTGCTCTTACGCTATTTTTCTGGCAAACCAAGTAGGATTCTAACATATAACATTTTTCTCGATGGGAAAACGCCATTTCGAAAAATATTCGAACAGTAGTTGACAGTTACAATAATTTATGACATTTTCATGATATAATTGAGAATATTTGTCAAATAGAATTTCAACAAAGCTTCAAGGCAACTTGATAGCTCATAATAATTATGTTTTATTGAATTTAACACATTTTTTCCAACCACAGCGCAAGTTTTTCCTTTTACTGTCTTATTCTGCTATTAGTAACAAAATATTGTCATTCGAATAAGTACATAAAATGGGTGGTTGGACAATCATGAGGTTTTACAAACCGCCAAAACAAAGAAATTTTTTTTCTAGTGAAAGAAATAAATATTTCCACATAAGTCGCTCATTTTTCACTTTAGGAAGAAAGGTGATATTAGCTTTGTTGTTGAAAATGGTATTACGAATCGAAATGCATGAAGGGATATAAGGTGTTGCATTGAGAAAAATATCATTTTATGAAATATTATGACAAGGCTACTGTCATTTTTTTTCGTTTTCAGCATCGAGAAGGCCACTAAAAATGCTGGCAGTTTGCTCATTTAACTGAAATCGTAGCATCAATAATAACGGAGTTGGCAATGGTGCCGACATAATTTGGAATACCCTGTATATGCATATATATATATATTTATATATATATATATATATATATATATATATATATATATATATATATATATATATATATATATATATATATATATATATATATATATGTATGTATATAGGTATATGAAGCATTCGATACAGTGCACCATGAAACATATACATTCAGATCTGTCGAGACTGTCGTACCGTTCGGTTGTGCTTGTTTTGCGTTCCGCAGTTCAACAATTACCCAATGTGTGTGATTGTTTTGAGTTTTTTGTTTTGTTTGATTGTTTTGAACTAGTTATAAGTGACCTCCTTAGGATATTATTGGTAGTGACCTTGATTTAGAAATGGCAATGTTCAAATGTGATAACTGTTTAAAGGAGTTTTCTGACAAGGATAAATATAATAAACTTCGCTGCAATGGCGAATGCAGACGTTCTTTCTGTATGAACTGTACAGGCCTTGACAAGAATATTACAAAAGTCTTAATGGTACAAAAGTTCAACCACTTACGTTTTTTCTGCAGCCTCTGTGATTCTCCGAATTTGAGATATCTTAATGACAAAATCACTAATTTATCTAAGAACCAGATCCCTCATGAAATTATTGATTCCCTAGCCAATCGTGTAAGTAAACTGGCAAACAGCGTTCCAACTATTACAGAAATATATGATATGTTGCTGAAAAATGAAACCAAATGGAATCTTCTTGAAAAGAAGATCGAAGACATTCACAAAATCTCAGAAGCTTTTACCATGTTTAAACCAGATAAATTGTTGAAATCATTACGAGAAATGGAGCAGAATATCATCAATATCTCTTCAATTTTCTTGAACAACACCGAAGAGACAATAAAAATTCAAATACAAGATGCTTCATCTGGTGAGATTTTAATAGGAATCGAAAATTTGAAAAAAAATTTAAGTAGGGTTTCTAGCGTTGTTAATGAGTTGTCTTCTATTATTGACAAATCTATGAAATTAAATAATCAACATACCGTAATGAGGCATTCTATCTCTACCACCTCGTCTTCGACTCAAACTAAGTCATCTCCGGAGCCATCAATAACCAATGAAAGATCCAACGATTTGGCCAACACAAAGAATCCAGAATGGCATTACGTAATAATCAGCAATCTTCCTACAGGCTCCACTCCAAATCAAATTGTGCACCACATTAAGGAAAAGTTAGATTATACAGAGTTTGTTCGCTGCTACCCCTTGATCAATGAAAACAAAAAACCGGAAGGAGCAATTTATAAGATAGGGCTTCAGTCAAGAAAACTCGCAGCTAAATTATTAAACAATGAAAAGAATATCTGGCCAGCTAATATCTCAATTAAATGGTCATCGGAATCTTCTTTTTCCCAAAAAGCTTCCATTCCTCCACTAGAGAAGAAAATGCAAACGATGAGGTCAGACCAAGAAACACAAGTCCATTCGAAAGATTCCTTAAATAGCACTATCGATCTTAATCCACGACATAGAGTGAAAACCTGTACTACAATGGAGACCATAACTTCAGACAAACATGCTATCTTGGCATGCAAATCCGACAACCGAGCCGATAGTAAGTCCTTTCAGTTTTTGAAGGAACGACAAGTTGATACAAACAACTCGATAGACCCGTTGACTCCTCCTAAGGTCCGACAAACAAGAGAATCGCTTGATGTCAATGGTCGGTATCTAATGGCGAGATTGAGAGAACCAGCAGTTTTGTCATCCCTTAAGTTATTCCTAGCTTATCTCCACGACCAACCAGCATCTGTATACCACATGGGATACACTAAGACTAGTGTAAAAGTGTTTCTAGCGTCGGAGGGTCTGCCTACTGATCTTGCTGCCTTGCGGTCTATTTACTATAATTACCATGCTTTATATGGTATTAATCCAGTTGAAGTAGATAATGATCTTTCTACATTCAGATCATTTGTGTCCGGGGAGCGAAGAATTCACCTACAAATGCAAAGGGAGTACAATAGCCGCTATTTTTCTGCTACCTCACCTAAAAAGAATTTTTAGAAAATATGACGCGTTCGGGAGACATTTCTTCCTCAACTAGTGCTACTGTCGAAGCAGACGGTAAATTCAGTATGGTTCTAATTAATATTCAATCAATACGCAGAAAAACGGAGGAATTGTATTTGTTTTTGGAGGAGTTAGGGTTTCCCCAAATAGTCGCTATAACAGAACACTGGTTACAAGTTGGTGAACCTGTTTTTATTGAAAAATATTCAACAATTAGCAGATATGACCGCAATAATACAGCGCATGGTGGAACTCTGATTTTGTCCTTGGACGACAACTTTTCATCTGTATCCAAATATGATTTCTTACTGGCGGAGACTATATTTGAATTTTCAATAGTACATAACAAAAACATTGATTTGTTCATTGTTTGCATTTATAGAACGCCCACGTCAAATGTACAACTTTTCCTAGACTACCTTCTTAATTTGCTTGACGCATTGCCTGTAAAAAGTAGGAAAATCGTATGCGGCGATTTTAATATTGACTTTGCTGCTGCATGTGCCTCTCGGAGATCTTTGGTAAATATTTTAGAATCATTTTGTCTCACTATGCATGTGGATTCGCCAACTCGAATCACCAAAACTTCTTCTACAATCATAGATTACATTGTTTCTGATTTTATTCCCCTTAATGTCGAACACAGGGTAATCAGTACGGACCTCTCGGACCATGAAGCGGTTCTTGCCAGTTTTGTGATCCCACAGACAGCTCCAAAACAAAACTGTCGAATGGGTCGAATTTATTCTCAAAAAAACTTTAATATGTTTTATAATGCATGTCTGTTTACTGATTGGCGTGGTCTATTTGAAGATACCGACTCTAAATTTTTAGACTTCATTAATAAGATGATTAAGTGTTTTGATACAGCATTTCCCCTTCGCAAAATAAACACTCAGCGTCACAAATCTTGGACAACTAAGGGAATTCGAATTTCATCTAAAAATATGAGATCGCTAATGTATATTAAAAAATTCATAGTTAACCCCTCTATATTGAATTACATTAACAACTATAGGGCATTATACCGCAAAATCATTAAATCGGCTAAGCACAACTTCTACAATGTTCGCATCTCACAAGCTTCGAACTCTTCCAGAGAAACATGGTCTATAATAAATGACTTAAGAGATAAAACCCGTTCCTCATGCTATGTTGATCCCAGCCCTGATGAACTGAATAATTACTTCGTGAATGTATGTAAGAATATCAATTCAAATATAGTTCCGAGTTGTGATGCTCTCTCCTTCCTGCTACCATCTAAAAAGATTATGGACAGTTTCTTCCTGAGACCAGTTGACACACATGAACTGATGCAAACCATAAGCGATATACAAAATAAAGATTCATGTGGAAATGATGGCTTATCCATCAAATTATTTTTAAACATACCTGATACAGCCATCAACATTTTAGTCTCGTTGATTAATGAATCTTTTGAAGTTGGTCTCTTTCCCACTTGTCTGAAAACAGCCATTATTATCCCACTCCATAAGGGTGGAGAAAAAACTAAAACTTGTAACTATAGACCTATTGCTTTATTGCCTACCTTATCGAAGATAGTCGAAAGGCTCATGAAATGCCGTCTCTTACCCTTCCTTCTCAAACATAATATTCTTACAGCACAACAGTATGGCTTCTTACCCACAAAATGCACTAATGACGCAATGTTTTCAGTTCTAAATGAAGTATATACATCACTCAATGACAAACTGTTCACAACTTCAGTTTTTTGTGACTTCGCAAAGGCCTTTGATTGTGTTAACCATGCAATTTTAGTACGAAAACTTCAGTTTTATGGCATACGTGGGTCTCCTTTAGAATGGTTTAAATCTTACCTAACTAACAGGCAACAAATAGTACGAGCAAATGGTAAGAATTCAATAAATCTACCAATAGACAGTGGGGTACCTCAGGGCTCGGTTTTAGGACCAATTCTCTTTCTTCTTTTCATCAACGATATTGTGGACTTGAAAATAAGTGGTAGAATTACTTTGTTTGCTGATGACACCAGTGTAACTTGGAGTAACTCTGATATACAAGCCTTACAGTCAATTATAAGTAATGATTTGATGGCTATTAAGGCCTGGTCTGATTCAAATGGACTTTGTTTCAACACAGATAAAACTGTAGTAATGTCTTACAGAGGAACCCTACAACCTGTTACCCTAAACAATAAAACAATTCAAACAGTGAACTCAGCGAAGTTTTTAGGTCTTTATATTGATGAGTCGCTCAAATGGTCTACTCATATAGACATATTAACAAAAAAATTATCTTCTGCATGTTTCGCTATTTAAAACGGTTTCTAGAGAGCTTTCAATTTCTGCTGCGTTGTCGACATACTTTTCTTTATTCGAATCACACCTTCGTTATGGTTTGCCATATTGGGGTTCATGCAGCTCTCCCACTTTGAGTCTGTTTTCAGATTGCAAAAGAGAGCAGTTCGTTATATGTTTGATCTGAGCAGAAGGACACATTGCGAATTCTACTTTAAAAAATTCAAAATTCTAACTCTTCCTTCACTATTCATATTCGAATCCGTCTGTTTGGTTCGCAAACACATTCATAACTATTCAGAAAGACCAAATCATAGATATCCCACAAGAAATTCAGATACCGATATTTATTTAATAATGCCCACCTCCGTCTTAACAAAAAACTCCTTTACCTACAATGCCGGAAAGTTATACAATCATCTACCATTGGAGCTAAAATCCTTGAGTACGTACAATAAGTTCCGAAGTTCAACTAAGGCTTTTCTTTTGGAGAGACCATTTTACTCAGTGGCAGAATTTTATTCTGTAACTGAATTTCACAATGTAACATAGACCCTTGAGATCCACATTTAGTAGCAACATATATTAATGTTTTGTTTTTTTTTTGTAATATACAAAATTTTATATCTGTATAATAAGTTTAGTCGACAAATATGTTGATTCTTAACATATGTTTATACATAATCGACTGATAAATGTTTTTCTATTTTGTTCTTCTATTTAATAGATTCTTGTTTTGTTCAACGATTGAAAGTGTGTTTTGTTTAATTAGTTATCATTGTTAAATTTTATTTTCAATTTTTTATAGGTATGTGCTTTGTCGACAAAATTTTGTAATTTTATAAGACAATAAAGCTGTTTCTCTCTCTCTCTCAAACACTTCTTGAGGTGCTCTAGCATTGCAGAGTTCGTGGCATTGTGCTGGACATCTTCAGGAACTATATATATATATATATATATATATATATATATATATATATATATATATATATATATATATATATATATATATATATATATATATATATATATATATATATTATAATAGCTGTTTATCTTTTCAAATTATTGTATTATTCACCAGTTTTCAATGCATATTATACTCTGGGTAACCTCATATCTGAAACAATGCAAAAATATATGTTTCGCTTTGATGCCGTGCGAGTTTTCCCAGAGTAGATTAGATAGAAGATGGAATCGCTCAATAAACTAGATAGGTACTCAAATGATTCAATAACAAGTTTCAGTTGTACTTTCCTCTGCTTCCATTCTTGTTTTCTGGAATTATTAGAAAATTGACAGGAAGGAACTATGTATATTTTTGTATTGATTATTACATATGAGAGAGTAGAGGACAGGACACTCATTAAAAACAGCTAGTTTTATTCACAATAAAATGTTCACTGATTAAACTTTACATACGCTTATAATGTAGAATTAATAATCATTCATAAAATATAATGAGAGATCAACATTCTTGAACAATTATTTAATAACATCACAGAGATAATATGAAAGTCAAAACTTAATAAGAATCGCTTCATGTTGTGAATATGTTACCAATCTATTGAAAAATTGAAAAAGAAAATCAATTATTGATAAATTTGAGTGTTTCAAAAGCAAACCCGCAAATTTTAACGATATATTGAATGTGTTATATACTATATTAATTATATACCTAGTATAAATTGATGAATAATATAATGCATTTTATAAATGAGCTAGAACCTGTCAACGAGAGTGAACTGAACATAAGGTTGTTTTTATGAGTCGAAAAACCCATTGCTGCTCTATAGAACAATGTTGACTTTTTGTGTTCTGTTTGATACATTTTTTTATGAATGAGATATTATTCAGTAGTTAGAGATATGCCAAAATAGACGGTTCCGTAACAATTCTCCCTCTTTGTTGCAGATGCTCAGTGGATCCTTATCTCTTTGAAAACTTTCAAACTGAAGACGGAGATTTCCTTACAGCTAAGTTCAGAGCCTTCAAATTTCCAGAGTCAACCTACGTGCAATTCAAAGGAACGGTGAACGTATGTTTGAATAAATGTCAAGGGGTGAGTTGAACGTACTCACGTAATTATATAAACCAGAAAAAGTAAAACATGCAAGATATTAAAAATTTTTAATAAATTTTAGTGATAGCTTTCCTTTTTGAAACTATTAGATGTAGTGTGAATCTAATTGAACTCAAATTGGCTAGTTTTGCTGAAAACAGATGAATAATTTTATGGTACTTCCGGTTATACCAGAAGTAGATGTCAACTTGCTTATTTCAAATGAAACATCCTATATATTATTACAATATTCTTACTAGACTTTGTGCATCATGTCTCGTACCTAAATCTTACCGTTTTTGACATACTCAAGTCTTAATGCCAAGAATGAGGTTTGCAGGCTCTAAAATAATCAAAAAAAATTTTTAAGGAAAGCTTTTTTGATTTTTTGGCAATTTTGAACTATTCTGGTATTTCCAAAAATTCATTTCAAAAACGAAATCAAGAAAATTGTGAAAAGTCAGTTTGTTTTAATGGAACCTATTGAATTTCATAAGTTTATCTTATTTAGCATTGAAAATAAGGGTAAATTTAAATGAAGTTTTATATCTCTATTTTAGTTTCCGAAATATTGTCAAATGAATAATTTGCATTCGATAATTATATTGAAGATTCTTTTTAAATACATCTAGGCTATGGCGGCAATGAAAACCAAAAACTTATATTATGACGCTGTCACTTAACACTCAAAAATTATTAATAATGATGCCGGGACGCTTAAATTATAGAAGTGAAGATTATTTGAATTTATTTATTCATGGACCATGTGATAAAGTATTTTCAAGAAGTTGTGACATATTTGCCAATCGCTTTCCCCAGAAATGGAAACCATCACAATATGCCGTCAAACGAATTACCTATTGAAGATTTTGAGAAATTGGGATCTGTTCAAGTAGTAGTGGAAAGAAACAAACCTCTCTATAACAATGAGAATGTTGAAATTTTACAGAGAATTTCAAGAACTTTGGAATTCTCAATATTCCAACGTATTTGAATATAAAAGAGAAAAATTTTAAATTTAGAAAAATTCCGAGGAACATTATTTTTTGAAGTAAATGTTCGAAATGATGCAAAGTGTCTTACAGACATTGTTGGATATGCGGAAAAATATCCATAAATGGCAATTTGAATGTTTACGGGAGGTTCAGTTCTTTGCACTACTGCTTGAACAGATTCAAATTTCTCAAAGTTTTCAATGATTTGTTTAGCGGCATATTGTGATGATTCCTGTTTCTGAGGATAGTTATTGGCAAATGTGTCACATGTCCCTGGTAATACTTTATAAAATTGTCAGTAAATGATAAATAAATTTAAATAATCTTCATTTGTATAATTTAAGCGTCCCAGAATTGTAATTAATAATTTTCAACTGGTGAAAGCGTAATAATAACTGCTTTTGGTTTTTATTGCCGCCATAGCTATCAAGATATTTCAAACAAAAATTGTATTAAAATTGCTATATGCAAATCATTCATCTGGCCATATTTCAAAAACTATAACTTTCAAAGACATAGAACCTTATACAAAATAACCCTAATTCTTATTGTTAAATGAGATAAACTTATGAAATTTATGAGGTTCCATTCAAAACAATTGACTTTTGACAGTTTACTTAATTTTATTTTTGTAATTGATTTTCGCACACTCAGCTGGAAAAGCTTTAATGAAAAATGATCCATTTTTTGACACTCCATTTTTCCAAACTTCATAAACGCGAAATTAATTTCAATTCCTCGAAAATTTTGCCATGATAATTCTTTCATTATTAAACATTTCAATGGAAGCAGTCAAATTTCATCTTTTTTTTTTCTAATACAGGTCGAATGCAGTGCTGGGCAAATTGGATATGGTCGAAAACGAAGGGCACTTCCCTCCATTCCTGCTGATCCGAACAAGATTTTCGAGATAACTATAACTTCATTCATCAAGGTTAATTACGACGAAGATTCTGAAAATTTCGAAGCTATGATTAAAAATCAAACTAAATCTTTCGAAAAAAGTACTTTAAACAAACTACAAACTGGAAATGTGCAAGATAAACGATTTTACGAAAGAGTTGAAAATCAGGAAATAACCGGGAATAGACACATGCTCATCGAAAAAGAAAAAGAAGAGTATATTACAGTCATAGATGATGCAAAGAATTCCGCTACAACTTTTTTGGTGAACGCTCTAACGATTGCACTATTGTCAAAAATAATTTGTGCAATATTTTAAAAGAATCCTTTCGAAATATGGTTTTATTGCCAAAATTTTTCTACGATATGGAAAATTTTGGATCATTATATTTGCCGTGAGAAAATGTATATTTTTAAATCAGGTTCAATGTCGAATAAGCAAATTGATCACAGAGTGGGGCAAACATTGTTTACAAGAATGAAACTGAATAAAATGAGGCACACGAATATATTGTTCCATTCTGAAATTTATTAAGTCTGTGATATCTGAAATCTATACTATCCTCATAGACAGGTTTTTTAGGAAATAATTTTCTTCTTCAGATGCTAGAATGTTTTATAATTTTACTTATGAAATTTTTATACCTTTTGATATTGACTATTTTTTTAAACGTGATTAGATTAATCGATGAACTTATTGAATATTTTGGCAATAGAATCTGATCAATCTCGGGCATTCAATTCAAGAATGACAAATACTGGATATGGACATACTTCAAATCTTAACAGTAATGAATAATTAAAACGCCTTTATTAAATTTTGATCAGCTTCTTTTGGGTATTCTAATTTATCCTAATGAAAGTATACTTACATAAAATTTTAAATATTCAGTTTTAATTATGAATTTTAGACATAAGTATTAACTTTTCAGATATTGAATATTTTCAATTGAATGGCTCTTGCAGCTTTATTATTCGAGAAAATACTTTTTACTGAGATACGAAAAGGTGCTATATGTATATAGAATCTGAGGACTCAACCATCGTGTTCTAAATTCAAGTCTCATATCCCATTTACATGCAGCTCACTTCTACGGTAATGGGCAAGGAAGTAGATAACGCGATCTACCGTTGATCATGCCCTTACGACTGCCGTGCTCTCCTTTCAACGGCGTTATTTCAAACGGAATCAAAAGACAGTCAGCCGGAGTTCCAGCAACTTTTTACCCGCTCCTCTTCTTCTTATCACTCTTCTGCCGAAGGTTGGCGATCCAAATGGCAATCGTAGCTCTGGAAACTGCAGCACGAAAGATTTCTGCAGATGAGCGCTCGAACCATCTCCTCCTCTCTGGGTAATCATTACCATGTCGCTGGTGAGAGAGCTCAGTAACCTCATATCCAGGGCACGATGCCAGCAGTAGCGTAGCTACCGGTAAAGCCACCCATGCCGGTAAGGTCTCGAAGAGATTAAGGTGAAGCTAAGCAGATTCCCACGCAGCGTCTAACTCATAGTGGGCGGTTGCACTGGCGAAGGGAAGCAGTTTTACCAAAATCGGGCTATAGCGCGAGAAGAATGGCTTTGAAACGGTATAGTACCGATCACGGAAAAGCGCTGCTGAATTAGCAAAAATGGTTTTCTCACTGCGACACAGAAAAGAAACGGAACCCTCACTGTAAATTACTTTCCAAAAATTTTAACGCTCCTCTTACATGCCCGATTTCATGAAATGATTGTACTGAAATTCCTTGCTAACTTCTGAATTTATTCAAAGTACAATGTACAAGAATATTAACAAAGTATAAAAAACAAGAGAGGATGAAATTACAAACAGAGATTCGTGAAACTCTAAAGAAATTCTCATCGTATTTCAATAGTAGAAACAATTCTTTCTTATTTTGCAAGTTTCAACACGAAACATGATAGAAACTGCTTTCCCCTACTAACATTTTTTTCTATTATATTTGTTTTTATCACAGTAATTCAATTCCGCAAACTTAAAACACAGAGCGCTGTTGTCGCGGCAATTTCGACGTCCGTCGTTCATTGCTAGAGAATCGACTGAAGTGGAGCTGCAGGTAAATAGTCACTGCCGTAAGGCTGCCTAGGAAGTATTCAGAGCAAGACAGCAGGCAGCGCGAGTAGCCGCGGCTGCATGTAAGTGGAGTATCAGAAATTATAAGCATTATTGGGAGAAAGATGTGTCTAAATTCGAGTGACTAAAATATTTATGATAAGACATCACTTTTTTACTTTATTGTAGATTGATGTTGTATTTGAATAAAAATTTGATCATTCGCTCCAGACATTAGAAGAAATATTTCTTCATCCAATAATACTTATTTTTATATTTTCCTCTGTTTTACACTAATGATTTTAACTGCCTCAATAACTGCCTATTAATTGATATCTTCATGACTTTTGTAAATTAACTATGTAATTATTAATCAGTGTAACTAGTCTGTATCTGCTATTAAATAAAATTACAGTAATTGAATCAATTGTTTTCTTTGCTCTTAAAACGAATAGGGATTATGTGATGATCGAGATTGCTGGAATATTTGTCATTTTTTTTCATTACCTGTTTTAGGGTTCAGGTGCATAATAATTGGGACACAGGACCTGGTTCAGTCTTCTGAATATTCCTAGTATTATCCATATTACCACCGTGAACCTGAAGAGGTTTTCAGCGAGTTCCATTTATATGAAAGATAGCACGGGTCCAGCCATTATCCAGAAAAATTAGTGCTAGCGAGATAATTACCGAAAATTACTCTACTATCTATATTGCCTAAAGTAATGGAATCTACCATCAATTCATATATTCTATGGTTCTGTTCTTTATATATATATATATATATATATATATATATATATATATATATATATATATATATATATATATACATGTATATATATATATATATAATATATATATATATATATATTTATATGTATATATATATATATATATATATATATATATATATATATATATATATATATATATATATATAGTAGTATAGCTAGGGGGACTCTGAATCACTTTTGTTCTAATGCGCATGCTCAACGGCGCGAAATTAAATCTGGATCACTTTTGTTCTAATGCGCATGCCCAACCGTGCGAAAATCAAATTGAAGAAGAAAAAAAAGGAAAATTAAATTTTTTGAAATTTTTCTTTCATTCAGTCTTCCTCACCTTGGATTGGCCAAATCAAAAGGTGAGGTGGGGGGTTACTTTTTTGTTACCTAGAAAAAGCTATTAGATCCGGTGGGATTCGAACTGACGTTAATTGAATAATTGAAATATAGATAAGGTGTTTATCCGACTAGACTAATGTGTAGCTTTATACAAGTCGATCGAATGAGACTATTTAGATGTATTAATTCAAGGTTACCTTCAATAGATGTCATGTTTGACTGGCGCCACATAGTCGCGGTCTACGTTAACAAGTCGAGACTTGCAAAATGGGTAAATGCAAGGTTACCTTCTCGACTTGTCTACCTAGAGAGATGACATCATCCTTGTTGTCGTGATGAGAAGACTGTCGAGGTCACATGTTCGATATATAAACGATGATATTTTTTGTTGGTAGTTATTATAGAAAGGTATAAGATAGAGTTTCTTTTGCTCTCTGTGAACTGTGAAAGAAATAAAATGAATCATTTCAACTTTTTGATTCTGTTGTTATTATTATTACTTGGAAGTCTTAGTTTTGCCTTAAATGCAACAGATCCTGCTGAATATAACCCTCTTACAGATTATGAGGCAGAGTATTTTGAATTGTTTAATCATAGTTTTAATATTTACCAGGAATGTAATAATGAATTGAATGACTGTTTACAGCTAGTAGAAAAGGAGAATCAAAATCGAGAAGAATGTATAACAAAACTTTATCACGTTGAAAAACAATTTTCTGACTTGAGAAAATCGATGAATAGTAAAACTAGAGAGAATTTCCTACTATAAACACAAATAGGTAGTCTGAATCGAACTCTGAATGAAAAGATAGCAAATTACGAAGAAAAGCACAGTTTATCGTTAAAAATTATAAACGAGTTACAAGAAACTAATGCAGATATTTAAAAAGCCGAGTAGAAAATTTAGAAGTAGAAGAAAAGGAGTTCCAGGAGCTGGAGGGTGGAGCTGTTGTAAACGAGATTGAATGTATGTTACGAGGAATCAAAAGAAGAAGAAAGTATAGCACTTGAAATGACAGAGAATATTGATAGTTGTATTCAAAGAGAGGAAGAGTGTCTAGAGAAAAGAATTAATATTCTACAAAGTTGAATAAATGTCGGATTGATAAACGTTAACTCAGAAAACATATGCATACCAAAGATGACTTAACAAGAAATCATTTTCTAAATTTAGCTGATAGTGTAGCTAGTGTTTTTTTAATTAAATATTCAATTATTTTTTATTAATTTTTTTATTAATTAAATACAGTTCATTCAGAATAATTGTAATTTTTATTTCAACTCATATATTTTGATTTAATATATGGGACTCCAAAACAAACAATTTTGACTGTGGAAATATTTCATATATTACTTAGTTCTTCAGTTAGACAGAGAGACAGTATTCAGAATCAATAAGAGAAAAGGTGTTTTAACAGTGTTCAGTTGCAATTTGAACATATTCCAAAGTGGTAAAAGAGTTGATAATTTGAAAGAGGAGCTTAATGATTTTAGTTGTAGTTTTTATTACAAAAACAACCAATTTTGATTGCGGAAAATTTCATATATTAATTCTTCTGTTAGACAGACATTATTCAAGAACCATAATTTCAATTTTTCATCTAGTTTAATTAAATCTCTACAACATTGTTCGATGTTTTCAGATAATAAAAATGCTTCACAAAACACAACGACAATTTCCATAGTTTTTCGATCCAGAATTGGCAGTGATATATTGCATCTATATTCATTTTCTAATTTTCCATCCATTTTATCCAAACAGTATTGAACAATTCTCTGTAGATCTTCAATATTCCCATGAAATTGTCATGAGCTCTTTTTTATTATTGAGCAGATTTCCATCTTGGTCGGTTACTTTTAACACAATTTCATCAATATAATGAGTGTTGGTTGGTAGATAGTGTTATTGTCAGCATAAATTTATATGCGGCAGTTTGCTGTTACAGGATAAAATGAGGAAAGTAAATGGCTGCTAATACACTACTTCATTTCTATATCACTTTACAAGTTTTACAACTTAACTTAACAGTTTCTTCTCGAACATCTTGATCACCGATTGACATTGACATTTTGTTTTTGACATTCGGTAATACCAACTAACAAACATTACAGAAATTAATAAATACTGGATTATTTATAACAGATAGATTACATTACTAGGAATTTCTACGATTTTCGTTCCAGGCAATACATCTGGATAGAAAACATGCAATATATGCTTTTGTCCTTCGTAATTACAGAATTAGTTCATAGCTAAATTACATTCAATATTTATTACATATAAATCTCTACTTATATCAACAGGATACTCAGATTTGTGTCTCTTTAAAGCTTTCAATATTTTTGAGGGTAAACCAAGTAATCTTCCTATACTTACTCTTATCTGATCTAAAATCAATTGTCTTATTCGACTTAATTTCACATTTCAAAGTATTCTTATTAACCATTATGTTGAGCAAAGTTTTTTGCGCAGGAGGCATTCCTTTTTCATTATCCTCGTAGTAGCCATTTGAAAACTTCATATAGACCTTCTGGTATAAGAATAGTTATTCCATTTAAAGTGAATTCTTTGTCCCTTTCATCAACGTTAGGAATTGCATTATAACTTACAAAATCTACTAAACCAATAACATATGTTTTTCGTTCATCTAGTATTGATGGAGGATATATTTTCGATAACAGAATTGAAGATTTTTGATTAAACTGAAACGTATAGGACATTTTCTTGTCTTTGCTCTTTAACTTCTAGAACAGTAATAAAACAGAGGAGAAAAATTATTTCATTTTATTCAGTAGAAAACGAATACATAAAAAGATTGATAACTATTATAATTATATAGAATTAACGCAGGTCCGTTTGATTGAAGAAATTGTTGAACTTCTTGTGTAGGTCTCAGTAACTATCGAAATAAAAAATTTGGGGACACTTCTTTTTATACGCTACCCAATGTGAGCCACTATAGTTTGAATTTTGTAAGTTAATTATTCCATTCTCATATTTTTTGTGAATTTTTCTTGGTAACGTATCATTCATAAAAACACCACGAAAATAGGGTATATTCAATTTTCGCGCATAATTTTCTAATTCAATATTTGTCAGAGCTTTTTAAGGTAGTAATTTTAAGTCCAGTGTTTTCGAGCCTCTAGGTTCGATAAAAAAAGACCAAGTCCTTTTTTATGTAGAGCTAAGTAAAGACCTTTTCCAACAGCTATAGATTCCATTATTTTATTATGTCGTTGTGCTTCGGCTAATAGTCGTTTTGCATCTTTAGCTTGATTTATAGTTTGAACAACTTTCGAAACACCTCCAGTGATAGCACCCAGGGCACTCAAGCCTGCAAATATTGGTAATAAAGGTAGAAATCCTCCAACCTTTGGAATGGGTATCACACGAGGATAGTGCTTGATTTTGTTTCTTTTAAATTTTTGACTAACTTTATTAGCTACTTTGATTGCAGCACTAAGATCTAGAGGTTTAACGTTTCTCAGATCTTGTTTTATTGCTTTAACAACTTTTCCAAAAGAGATACTCTTATAGTCCACTCAAAATAGGAAAATCAGAGGAACTAGAAATACTAGTTCCAATTTTTTTCAGAAATGTGTAGGAAGGGGTCCCCTGAACAAGGGAAAATAAAGTCCCTCCAAATCCCGGTGCCGCTAGAGGGGGGAGGGGGTTTTAGTGTTCCATTTTCAGTTTTTCGCTTATAACTTGAAAACGGTGCGTTGCGGTGAAAAAGTTCTTCAGTACAAAATGAAAGCTTATTAAATTTTCTACAAATTTAGTAATATAAATTTTTTCGAAAAACTGAACCGTTTTAGTGCTACCGGCTCCGTTATGGTGGATATTAAAAAAAAAATTTTTTTCACTCTTGATTTTCGTTTACTATTGTCTTTTAGATACTCACTCGTTAATTCTAGCGGAGAACCGTCTATATAAAATTTATACAGCATTAAATTCTCCACAAGAATATATGTCCAACGTTAATATATAATAAGCGCATCGCAATTTACAGCACTTTTAAGATTTCAACGAAAAATCTTGATTTCCCGATTAAAATAAATGATAGTTATGATCCATTTGATGGCTCTATTTCTCTACATATGTTTATATATATGGTTCACACAAATATATACGATCTCATATATTATATAATTATTTATCTATAGAATATATTTTGTAAATATATATTCGTAAAAGTGGTGTGGTACAGGTAAATGAAATTTCTAAGGCCTAATTCAAAAGAATTTAATTTTATGGTACACAAAAATATTGAAATAGACACAAGTAAAATGGAATTATTATTATTATTATGCTTTAATGATTAATGATTAGTCTCGTCGACAATATCCTCGTCGATGTCTTCCAAGAGGTCACTTTCAGATCCACAAACAGAAGAGCAGTGGATGCCTGCCTTCCTACAACCACATCTGTTATTGCATCCCGTACCCCATCGGCGAAATATTGCATTCGAAATGCGGTCTGGCGCAGGAGATTCGGAGGATTTGATGCGAGTGACATCGCAACTTACAGCACTTTTAAGATTTCAACGAAAAATCTTGATTTTCCAATTAAAATAAATAATAGTTTTGATCCATTTGATGGCTCCATTTCTCTACATATATTCATAGATCTGGTTCACACAAATGTATAAGATCTTATATATTATATAATCATATATCTATAGAATATATATATATATATATATATATATATATATATATATATATATATTTATATATATATATATATATATATATATATATATATATATATATATATATATATATATATATATATATATATATATATATATATATATATAAATATATATATATATATATATATATAAATAAATATATATATATATATATATATATATATATATATATATATATATATATATATATATATATATATATATATATATATATATATATATATATATGTTTTAATGATATTATGTAATTATTATATGTTCACTAAGATAGGTCTCGTCGTCAATATCTTCGTCGTCAATCAGTTTCGTGACGTTTCCTTAAATCTTTTGATTCTGCGTAAGCAAGATCATGAGATAAACAAGCAAAGTCCGATTTATTTTCAGGTATATCACCACGTAATAACCTTTCTCGTAATTTTGTAGCTGGACCACAAAAGTTATAACCTCCTGGTATATGTAATTCGAATGGTAATGAATTCACAGCAGTATTAAGTAAACCATCTCCCGTATAAATATACATGTTGTTCTCTTCTAATGATCAGATAGTAACCGAACAGTTTGAGTGGATACACTGAATTTTTAAACAAACACACAAAATGAAACTACTTTCTCAAAAAACTAAATTCACAGTACAAAATCATGATTTTGATGCAATGAAAAAAATATCGAAACATGGATCCTTATTTCCAGACTCCATGAGATGTTTAATAGTTGGACCCTCGAATTGTGGTGAAACTAACGTAATGATTTCCTTAATTGAACACCCAACTGGTTTGAAATTTGAAAATATATAAATTTTCTCAAAATCATTACATCAACCGAAATATCTTAATTTGAAAAACTTATTGAAACCTATTAAAGAAATATCACTGAAAGTATTGGATGATAATGATCTTATAATGTCACCGAATAAAGCTAAACCGCATTTCATCTTTATTTTCGATGATGTATCCTCTAGGAATCAGGGTATTATAAAAGAATACTTCAGCTCAGGACGTCATTCAAGTGAAAAGTTTTTTCTTATCACAAACTGTCGCTAGTATTATGAAACATCTACTCAGAGATAATGCAAATTGTTTAGTTCTATTTCAACAGGACGATTTGAATTTAAAACATATATATCAAGATCATGTGGGTACTGATATGTCTTTCGATCAGTTCAAGTCTCTATGTTCTATGTGTTGGATAAAACCCTATGAGTTCGTTTCCATTTTCAAAGATTTTGAACTCAATAATGGTAGATATAGAAAGGGTTTTTATGCATTTTTTCTCATAAATGGTTGTCTTCAATCTGAATCAGTTCAGATTTGATCAAGAACTGATCAAAAGCGGATAAAACCTGTTCGAGGAAGCTGATAATACAAAAAAAATGAAACCACAAGAAATATCCATGAAAAAACAAATTATTGAAAAACGTGAAGGTATAAAGAAAGAACTAAATATTTTGAAACATGGTAAATTTATGGATAACTAAACATTTGAAGAATATTGAAGAAAACTTATCTAAATCAAAAAAAATTAAATTTGAACAAATTACTGATGAAAGGAAAATACCTAGAGTAGTTAAAACGAAACCAAAAATTATTGAAGAACCCCAACTGTTGAGAATAAAATTATCATTCCTGATATGATCGATAACGGTGAAAACAATAAAATAGATAACGAAAATTTTGAGAGTGAAAATTCTGAGGATATGAATCAAATCAAGCAGTCTATCCTTGAAAATATCGATGATTCACTTGTTGATTATCTAGAACAATACGATAAGTTACCACGAAAATATGTCGAAGGAATAATATTAGATACCAAAAATGAAGAATATGTTTATAAATATGGTATTAGACACGATTTTGAAATTGAAAAATTTTACATTGGCAATTCTGAAATGAAAATTGATGGAAATGATATAATTGTACAGAATAAACGCTATAGAGGAACTCCTGGTCTATATGAATTACTATTCAAACGAAATCCCAGTTTTTTTACCGCTGATGATGAGAAGGCATTTCGTAATATAATATTGAAAACTTACGCTCATAAACGTCATTATAAAGCAACAGGTCAAGTTGATAGTAGTAAATAAAAAAAAATAAGAAGATTATAGCTCTCTTAATTCAACACCGTCTTCTACTTCTACCAGTGGTGGCAGTTTAAATAACATTTTGAATTATTCACATACGAATTTCGTTCATAGGGATGACCCTAATGAACTCGTAGAACGATTGAAATTATTATTAGCATCTCAATCAGCGGGAAATAATACACATTGGAACGAAATTTTATCAATAATTGAGGAACTACGTGAAGCTCAGATTATTGAATAGTAATTATGAATTTCAATACTAATGTTAAACAACATGTTGTTAATGAATTACATCGACCTGCTAGAATCAATTTCAACCGAAGAAGAACTCGTATAAAATCTCTACATGATTTATTGCAAGCTGATCTAGTTGAAATGATACCACATTCCAAGGATAATCAAGGTTATAAATATATACTTGTTGTGATAAATTGTTTTTCAAAATATGTATGGGCTTCACCATTAAAAAATAAATCTGGACAAGAGGTTTCGCAAAGTATGGAGAAAATTCTTTCAAAAATGAAAAAAAACCTAAACATCTACAAACAGATTTGGAGAAAGAATTTTATAATCAATCATTTCAAAATTTGATGAAAAAATGTGAAATAAATCATCAAATTACATTCAGTGAAAAGACAGCTGCTATAGTTGAACGAGTTAACCGTACATTAAAAGGTTTAATGTGGAAATAATTCAATTATCATGGAAGCTACGAATGGTTGCACAGTTTACTTAAAATCATTGAGAAATATAATAATACTAAACATAGAACAATCGGTATGAAACCATCGCAAGTAAATGGGAAAAATGAAAGACACATTCTCTACACTACAAACAATAGAATTAAAATTGTAACCGATATAAACAAATTTAATGTTGTTAGAATTTCGAAAACACGAGGTATATTATCGATCAAAAATATATGGTGAATTGGTCAACAGAAATTTTTCGAATCAGTAAAGTTAAATTAACAAACCCAACAACGTATCTTCTCGTGGATGAAAAAGAAAATGAAATTCAAAAGTGTTTTTACGAACAACAACTTACTAAAGTTAAATGCCCAGATGTTTATTTAGTAGAAAAAGTTTTAGAACGAAAAGTTGATCAAGTTTTAGTTAAATGGTTGAATTAACCTTCTGAAAATTCTTGGATTAATAAAAATAATGTAATGTAAAATTATTTCATTCAAAATTAAAAACATACAAAAAAATATTTAACGAATATTCTAATTTATAGCCACAATATTTCCTGGGGTATACTTCTTTTATACTTTGAAATGGACATTGACATTTTTCAAAAGGTGAATAAAAATATGTTATGCAAAATCCTAGATCTCGTCTCTTACATATAATGTTGATATTAAACTTGTTATCAATTTTATCTTCATCCTCACTAATCGTTCTTATAACAACTTTCACAGATGATATAAGATAACATAAATTTTTCTTGTTCACTACCACCATCTTGATTTTCTGAATAATCCACTTGACTTTCATATTGGATTTCCACAAATATTCTTCGACCAGTGGCTTCAACCTGAATATATTGATCAGTCATTATGGTTCGATAGTAATTCACTTGTTTCTATTTCTAACTCGTTTCTAACTAAGGAAACAAGAAATATTATCATTTATATACCGAACATGTGGCCAACAGGAAGACTGAATGAAAGAAAAATTTCAAAAAATTTAATTTTCCTTTTTTTTCTTCTTCAATTTGATTTTCGCACGGTTGGGCATGCGCATTAGAACAAAAGTGATCCAGATTCCTCCTAGCTATACTACTATATATATATATATATATATATATATATATATTTATATATATTTATATATATATATATATATATATATATATATATATATATATATATATCTATATATATATATATATATATATATATATAATATATATATATATATATATATATATATATATATATATATAAATATATGTATATAAATATAGATATATATATATATTTATATATATATATATATATATATATATATATATATATATATATATCTATATATAAACATTTCCGAAAAACGTATTCTAGGAGGTTTTAAACGGATATTAAAACTACTGCCACACCTGACTGTTTTCGTTCGATACACTGCAATAGTAGGTATGTATTTTATTAGAAAATACGACTAAAAGGGCATAGATGTTAAAAGACGACCCGAAATTAGTTTCTCAGCCCGAACATTGAAGAAAGAATGTCAACGTGTATCTTTTATACATACTATAATGACTGCTGTTCTCTGATAGTTCGATTATGCCATTAGGAACACAATTGTCTTATTACATAAGATGAGCTGATAATACAAACCAATCTGCCGTGCACATCCCAATAGCAAAAACATCAATTTATCTATCGAAATCATCTTGGGGTACTTCAAATATGTCCCCAGAGCAGGAGCAAGTTGAGCATTTTTTCCAAAAACTTCACTTATACAACAAGTTAAAGATATGGGTCTATAGCTGATGACTTCAATCTGATTTTTATTTGATTGTGAAATTGAAATTGGAACTTTGTTGTTGTTCTTGATTATAATAAAGTAGATTTAGATCGAATATAAAATACAGTAGGTACACAACTGAGGGAAAAGTTGTCCGAAGACAACAACGAAGAGTAATAAACAGGAAATTTTGAAGGTTGTAAGAGAATTCTATGTGGATCTCTACAAGAAAACGACAGTATTAAAAGGCAACACAAACAGCTCCAAGATACAAAAAGAGGGATCAGATGATATCGCAGATATCACACTAGACGAAATTTACAACATCTTGAAGGACACGAAAAAGAACAAATCACCAGTAGACGACGGAATAAGCATTGAAAATATCGAAATGGGAGGAACATAACTACTAAAAATACTGTGCAAACTATACAATGCTTGCTTGATAAATACTACAACGCCTGAATAATGGGATAAGTCTATCATAATATTGCTGCATAAGAAAGGTGATATAGCCCAAATACAAAACTAAAGGCCAATCAGCCTGCTTCCACAGATTTATAAACTCTTCAAGAGAATCATCACCAAAAGGCTAACAACTAAATTTGATCTCTATCAATCAAACGAACAGACAGGATTCCGTAAGAGCTATGGCACCAATGATGACCTCCATACAGTCCAAATTCTTATTGAAAAATGCATAAAGTACTATAGGCCTTTTGTGCTTGTTTTTGTGGACTACGAGAACGCTTTCGATTCTCCATGCCCTCGCGGATTGTGGAATCGACCATCGTTACACCAACCTCATCGAACATATTTACAGAAAAGCGAATACTGTCATTTGACTCGATGATGTCATCTCTCCCAAATTATTCACTTACCTTCTGGATTACATGTTTCAGCGTACTAAGATGGAAAACTTTGGTATTAGCTACAATGGCGAGAATCTGAGCTATCTTCGCTTTGCCGATGACCTGATACTTATTACAGACATATTCGATGAAACAAAAAAGGAGCTGGAACTAGCTTCCGAAGAAGTTTGGATGAATATCAACATCAGGAAGACCAAGTTCATGACAAATTTAGTCACCAGTGGAAATCTAAAAGCTAACGGCTTGAGTATTGAGCAAGTATGGTTCTAGGTCAAGAAATTTAGTTTGGGAGAGACAATCAAACTTTTGAAATCAGCCGAAGAATAGGTCTCACCTGGGTAACCTTTGGGAAGCTGAGCTACATCTTAAGATCTAATATTTCCATAAGTCAAAAGAGAAGGGTATATAACCTGTGACTCTCACAAAGCAAACGGCAAACAAGATAAGAGTGACGCAGAGAAGCATAGAAGAAGCTATGTTGGGTCTCTTTCGGAACCCTATCCGCAGATATAGGGTTCCGAATGCGGAGGTGAAAAGAAGAAGTGGAGTTACGAATGCTATCGCAATAATAACGAATCACAAATGGACTGGAAATGGACTGTTTGATGATGATATATACAACCGTTTCTCGTATTGAACAACAATTTACTTTACAGTTACATTATTACCACTAGTGATCCAGTAACGATATGAATGATTGTGATATCTACAGACTACAACACAATTCCGTCTTAATTTTCCATGATGCAATAAACAAATCAAAAGTGAAACTTATCTCAAGAATCTGTACGAATACGTCATGGTTGTATGATCATATTAAAATGGATTGAGGTTCAATTTTATTTGAGGTCTGTTAACTATCTAATTATATTACTAGGTAACAAGAACCTGATTACTAATTATTAATTTAAAACAGTAAGGACAACTGGAATTTCTGCATCTCCTAAAACTCCATCTCCTAAAACCCTATCGATTCTGCTTTAACATCAAATACACTCGAATAACTTCGGAAGCTCTTAAATAGATTGCCCTATAACTTCTTTTTTCGGTCAGGTAATAAAAACACAAACGATATTTCTGAACCAACTACAATGACATGGATACAGATAATGTATCCTTTCTTTGATTCACTGATATTTTCAGAAGAATTGAGAGCTTTGGAAGCACAGAGTGGATTATCTAGTTTTTTACAAAATGTACGTTTTACTTCGAGTTTTGTACTGAAATACGCAGACAAGTTTATTCTGTGTGTAACTGAAATATTTCTCATTGAAATGACTGCTGGGGAGAAACATAAAATCCAAGCTATGTCGGACAGTTAGATAATGAACTTTAACTTTGAAAATATCATTTGATAGCTATGGTAATACCGCCTCATTTTCTCCAGCTACATTTCATGACATATGTCATCATAATGGAGGGAGAGGCTGATGAATGTCTCAATATATAAATGTTGATATCTCCTAAACTGGTCAAAGCTGATTTCGAAAGTTCTGGTCTCGTCCAAAACATTATTTTTATGGTATATAAAAAAAATTTGAACCATTCAGTTTAACACGAACAAACAATAAAGGTGTTATTATCGAAAGCAATCACATATTTTGAATTAGAATTGAATAGAACAGTACTATTTCATTAACAGGCCCTCTACCTTCATTAAATAAGGTAAATTCTGACGAAAAAATATCACGTTTTTCACTTCTTCTCTCAATTTATTTTATTTTTATTTTTTTTATTTTTATTTTATTTTTCACAAATAGGAATACAAACAGGACGAACCCAGAAACAGTATTCACAAATACACTAAATATGTCATGTTATACAATTCAATTATACAGTAGAAATATTTTATATAGGTACAAAAAAAAAATATTGAACATATAATCAATTGGACGATTGGACAAAATGTTTCTTAAGTTTGTTTACAAAGGTATTCAAAGAGTCAGAAAAAATATCAATGTCTATTATGTTTGAAATGGAGTTATAACTTTTCAAGCATCTGTGTAAAGGGGAATTCAAATAGTAATTTGTGTTGGGTATGGATGTATGAAACAAATTATAATGGCGAGTGGTATATTGTGGAACATTGTAATGAATCAAGTCATTCATAGAGGACGATTGAAAGATACCATTTAACATTTTAAAAGAAAATTTGATGTCGGCAATAGCTCTTCTCTCAGCAAGACGAATCAAATTGAGCTTTCGACTTACGATATGATATTGTGACATGTTTTTAAAATATCTTTTGTTAGTATAATCAATGAATTTGTTCTGGATACTCTCTATTTGTTTTATATATATTATATAGCGGGGGTTCCAAATAGTTGAGGCGTAGCCCAGCAGACTATTTACGTAAGACATGAAGAGAGTACGCAAGGTATTATAATCTCTAAAAGAATAAGTTGTTCTCAGAATAAAACCTAGCAATTTGTTCGCTTTCTTAGATATGTATGAAATATGTTTACTAAAACTCATTTTCGAATCGAAAATAATTCCCAAATCCTTCACTTCACCACAGGTGTGGAGATTATGATCCTGCATGCTATAATTATGGGTTATTAAATTAGAATTTCTACTAAAAGTCATCTGATGGCATTTGTCGAGGTTCAGGAAAAGGGCGTTATGTCTGCAGTATTCTAAAAATCTATCAAGGTCGCCTTGAATGAGCTTACAATCGTTTAAGTGTGAAACTGTATGAAATATTTTAAGATCATCAGCATACATAAGAAAATACGAGAATTTGAAGCACTCAGAAATGTCATTTATGTAAATATTGAATAGTAGAGGACCTAGATGTGAACCCTGAGGTACACCCGACGTTATGTTAACTGATCTTGAAAGATAGTTACCAATACAAACGACCTGCATACGATTACTCACATAAGACTGAAACCAACTCAATAGGGAGCCTGTCACACCGACATCAGCCAGCTTCTGTACCAGTAATTTATGATCGATCTTATCGAAAGCTTTGCTAAAGTCGGTATAAACGGCATCCACTTGAATCCGGCTATTCAAACTTTTCAATATATATTCAGTATATTCGAATAAATTAGTTTCGACGGAGCGTTTTCTGACAAATCCATGTTGTATATTCAAAATGTGCATAACATCATGATAAAGATATTCGAAGATAATACTTTCAAACAATTTCGCCAATATACATAATTTGGACACTGGTCTATAATTCTGAGGTAACTGTTTCTGACCAGATTTATGAATTGGAACAATGAATGCCCTTTTCCAGGAATTTGGAAAACTCCCTGCATCTAAAGATTTGTTAAACAGAAGAAAGAGTGGAAATGACAAACTCCCTGCGCACATTTTAATGAAATTTGTTGGTAGTTCATCGGGACCAGGGCCCTTATTCGGAAGAGATTGTATTTTAGCTTTGATAACTTTTTCAGGTATGTGATAGTTACCTATAGTTTGGGAGTTAAAGCGAGCAGATACCCTACTTCCAAGTGTTTTCAAAGGTTCATTAAATGCTGATAAGAAATGATCAGCAAATACTTCGCAAATAGCTTGACCATCTGTCACAATATCATCGTTAATGATTATAAATGTTATCCTATTGGAAGAGTTCTTTTTTGACTTTACATATTGCCAAAATTGCTTGGGATCGGATGATATATTTTTCTCACATGAATCTATGTAATTTTTGTAGTCAATTTCTATCAAATACTTGGAACGTCCACGTAAGATTTTGAAGGTGAGATAATCCATATCGTTATGGTATTTTTTCCATCTTGAGTGATACTTATTCTTCTCTCTAACCACCTTGATGGTGCAAACAGAAAACCAACTAGGGAATTTTTTACATATAATTGGATTTCGAGGAACAAATTTATCCACAGCCACATTGATTTTAGAGTATAGAAGGTCATTGGTCTCATCAACAGTTTTTCCCAGGAACATACCATGCCAATCAATCTCAGCAAAGAAATTGTCTACTAAATCATAATTTGCCTTATTGGAGTTATATGTATGAAATTTATTTTCCAGATTTCGAGAGGAATCTATATGTGTTAATTCCAGTAGGAATTCAAGGGTAGTATGAAACTTATCCTCATGAACCAGAGGCGATTGGCATAATTGCAACTTCCGCAAGTAATCACAGTTGTTGAAGACAAGGTCAAGTGTATTTCCAGATGAATTAATGAAATGATTATGTTGAGTAAAATTACCAAAAGCGAGTGTATCAATTAACAAATTACTATATATATCAGTATAATTTCTAGGACTACAAAGATTATTGACTTGATCAAAATGCCATTGTATAGAGGGAATATTGAAGTCACCACAAATTACTATATTTACATTCGGATTGCTAGTAATGATATTTGTCAATATCGAGCAAAAAGAACTCAAAGCTATATAACTAGATGGGGGTATATATACACAGCACAAATGAAATTTCATAGATTTTTTGTCACCTGTGTCACCTACTATTGTTACCCAAAGATCCTCTGCATCAGATGACCATTCTTCTTGTATGTGACTATTGATTGAGTTATTGACAGCAATTAATGTGCCACCTCCTTCCAATTTGGTACAAGCTGAGGATGCTCGATCTCTACGATACACACTGTAATTTCCAGGAAACACCTCGCTATCCAGCACACTATTGTTGAGCCATGTTTCAGTGAAGCACACAATGTCATAGTCACAAAGCACTGTGCCAATGTATAGTGTTGATAACTTGGATTTCAAACCTAGGACATTCTGGTAATATACTGATAAAGCCATTGGTACAAACAACTTTATGAATCTAGTTGGGTCCATAAAATGAAATTACTGTAGTTTCAAGATATCACTTTCCTTTCTAATACTAATCACCTTCGATCTATCGTCTTTCCTCACTAGAATGTTTCCATTTCTCACCCAAACAAACTTGAAGTTCTTGCTTTTGGCTGCTTCCTTAGTATTCTTCAGCAGCAACTTAATCTTACTGGTGAGATGTTCATTAATGAACAGCTTCTTAGATATATTTTCAATAGCAATGCCAAAAGTATTGCTTTCACGCCTTAGTCTTTTGGTTGCAGCTAGAATAGAATCTCTTTTATGCTTGTTCAACAGTTTAACTATAATGGGTTTCATCTGTTGTGCAGATGAGGGATGGGGGGCAACACGATATACGGTGTCTATGTCTGCCTCGACAACAGGACACTTGACATGCTCACCAATCCCATAAATAATGTCCAACAAATTTTCATTTTCTTTGAAGGGCACGCCCTGTATCTCTAGGTTACTGGCTCGGGTCTGGTGCTCCAAGAGATCCACTCTGGTTTGTAGCTGGGATACTTCTACTTTCAAGTTAGCATTTTCTCGGTTCACCTTCTCCAATGACGCTATTTTCTCGTTCATTCTTTTCATAGCGGATTCGAAAGTGCTGATTTGATTGCTACAGAAATTGACAGAGTCCATCACGTCCTCATATTTCTTATTCAGAGACCGTAGACTTTCTTGAATATCTTTCAATATCAATGTTACTGAAGAAGGTACAGACTCATCAATATCATTGCCCTCGGTTCCAATCACAATGGATGTGTTACATGTCACGTCCCTACAACTTGGGCACATCCAGTGCACTTTATGCATAGGAAATTTATTAAGATCTTTTCTATTGATATCTACACATTTACCGTGGTAAAACTTCCGGCAAGCACCTGTACATTGCAACCCAGGTGATTTATTGTTTATACCTGTAGTACATGACTCACAAACTGGCATCTTGAAGCAAAAAGAGTAATTCTTTTTTCTCACGTCGATTCGTCGGGAACCAGCGCAAGTGAACGATTAAAATCACACCTGTTTCCTTTCAATACACTACACTTTTGATTGTTAAATTTAATTATAAGGACTGGTCGACGTTTCACTAAATATTAATTTTCACCAAACTATCGATATAATTCTCGCACAATATTTGCGAAAATTTCACGAAATTTGGACAAGTATTTCCACTGTATTAGGAACAATTATACGGAGCGACCAACAATGCGTACGATCAACTCGAATTCTCAGAACAGTATTTATGATCAAAAATTTGTGTATGTCAATCGGATCAAGTTACCGTGGAGAGAAAATAAATGCGTCAGCAATATAGTTCCTTCACTGAAGTCGTATTTTATGAAAGAAGTGCAGCTCGACGAGATGCGATTCGGACGACATGAATTATTGTTTCAAAAATCACGCTTTGATAGAAAACCGAAATAAAAAATTTAAAATAATTTATTTATTGAATATTGGCCGAGTGCTTCTCTTACTGAAGAAATACAATTGTAATAGTAAACCAAGAGAATAATTTTTCGAAGAAAAAATTTTCATTCGCGAAATGCATCTCGTGGGGAACAGGTCGAGATGCGATTCTGAAAGAAAAATCTCCGTGAAGTGCAGCGCGGTTAAGTGATATAATCGGAACACACACAAAGGAACGTATCTGCAGAATCTGTGGAGTTGAGACAATTTTATAAAGACGAAAAAACAAGAAATATCCTTCGTCCGCCTCGAGAACAACCCCAATTAACAGATTTTATTTAAAAATCGCGGCGATCAGAGAAATTCACCCAAATTTTCATAGTTTTGTTCTGCCCCTAAAATAAACAAATGATGTTTTCAATGTTATAGCTTATTCTCTAACTTTTCAAGATGGATTCCATATTTCTTCATACTAGTTACGCCCCTTAGCCGTCAAATTACAAAAAAACAAAAAGGGGAGTAGTCAATTTACAATAATCATAAAACAAGCAATAAACGTAAACAAGGCGACCAGCCCAATCAACAGTCTATTTAAAAGCACGCCCACCTCTCGAACTCCTTATATCCTCGTCCATGAGTATTAAGTTTGAGTAAATTGTGTGTGAATTTGTGAATAAGAATATTAAGCTGCTTATCTCCATATTGGAAAATAATGACTATCCTAGACAACTTTTACATAAATTGATCTACAACACACCGAATGTACGGAAGGTGGAAGAAGGAAGAAACCAACCCACACAACTCATACAGGAAGTTAACCTAGAGAACTATCGAAATGCCATCGTATTGCCCAATATCCAGGGACATACAAATCAGTTTGAAAAGTTGCTAAAGAATGAATACACCAAATTCGCGAGGAGGAACATGAAAACTATTGAGTCATTACACACCAAGTTGAAGGACCCAACAATAACTACGAGACATACAAACGTAGTCTACAGAATACCATGCCAAAATTGTCAGCTTGTTTATATTGGTGAGACGGGGCAGACATTAAGTAAGCGCATTTTACACATAAGAACTGATTCAAGGAGGAACACTGGTGCTTGTGCTTTAGCAGACCATGAACATTCATTGAGCCATCATATAATTTACAATGAGGTCCAAATATTTGACTGCGAATCAATCAATCAATCAATCAAAATACGTTTATTCAAGATTTCTGGGGGGATGCGGTAAATTTTTTGTTATCTAGCTAAATAATTTATTTTGGGAAGTTATAACGTTTTGCAACTTTCTTCAACCCTGGCTTTACTAAATTAATTCTCTAACATTTACAATATTAATAAAAAACGTAATTTTCCTATCGTTGGGGGGAATGCGGCTGCGGTCGATTTTTTTGCTAATTAGTTGACTGCGAAAGAAACATTATCACTAGGAAATTTCTGGAAATGGTGCGAATTGCCCAAGAACCAAATGATGTACATACCTTACAGAAACCATAGGTTTTCTATACCAATCCGTTTTTAATGAATTTCCATCTCTAATGACTAAAGTGTCCAGAAAGCGGACTCCTTGATTTGTCTCTTCCTCAATAGTGAACTGAATATTTTTGTTATAGTTGTTGAAACTTGTTAGTAACTGCCCTCTGGGATTGCCAGTAGTAGATGGTCCACAAATTTCTTGCAAAAGTGATAAAAGGGAGCTTAGTTGACATCCAAGTTGACCGACTAAATACTGGACCACGGTTGGAAACAGAATCGAGTCCATTGTTTTGTCTCTGACCTGCTTATAATATATGCCATTAGAACTGAAATATGTGAAGTTGAAGACCACTATTATTAATTCCTTGAATTTTTCCTTTGAAATTTTGCAGTGATGTTGAATTTCATCCCATTTGTAATCAATGGAATCCGTTGCCAGCTGAGTAGTGACATTCGTGAACAAGGATACAACATCAAGACTTACAAGTCTGTAGTTATCCGGCAGATTCACATTACCAATGAATGAAGAAAATTTCCGAAAATTTTTGCTTCAGGAGTTGATAGCGTTGATTTCTTTTTTTTGAATGTTAATCATTTCTATAATTTTTCTCTTGTATTGATTTTTCTCTTGTGTTGTTATTTCTGGATTATTGGAATCAAATTGATGAACTTTTTCAATTGCGTGTTTTGCGAGTGCCGTGAGGTTTTTATTCGTCTGGATTGAATAATTAGGTTCATTATACGTTTATGTGAATATTGTTTTGTATTCCCAATATAACAAGCGTTGCAATCTCTACATTCAATTTTATATATAGTGTGTGTTCTGCTTATATTTTCCTCTTTAGGCTTATGTCATATTTCTTTAACATACTACTAATCTTTTCTCATCAGCCGGAAATATATTCTTTACCCACATAATGGCTATTATTCCTTTCTGCATTCTCATTTCTTCTGTTATTATAAATTCCTTGGATTCTTTTTTTGATTATTGGTTCGTAAAATTCACTTAGAAGTTATTTTCAAGTACATTTTCAATATTTTTCAAATTTTATGGTCTAAAAGTGCCATTTGATAATATGATAGCCCTATATGTAAGTGCATTATTATTATGCATAATTCACGGAAGCTGTGCGAATTTCTTATTAATTCAACATATTCCTCCTTTCATGGATTGTTTTTTTCACAAATTTATGGAACAACAATGGGGAACTTGGACAAAGTGTGCTGGAAAACTTGAAAAACAAATTATATTTTTTTAAAAGGTATGTCGATGATTGCACTACTGCAGTGGAAATTGAACATATACAAGACTTGTTGAATGCATTCAATTCATTCCATAAAAAATTACAATTCGCTATTGAAATACAAACTCAAGATAAAATAAACTTTTTCATTCATCTCATTAATCAAAAAAAGCGGTGGCTCCATCATTACTAATTGGTTCAACAAAGACACCTGGTTACAAAGATATTTGAATTACGAATCATTAGTACCGAAAAAAAATAAAAAAAAGTGTTGGTAATGCGCTCACAGATAGGGCTATCATAATCAAATGGCACGTTTAGAGCAAAAAATTTGAAAGAAATTAAAAATGTACTTAAGAATAACTTCTACCCAAGTGAATTTTACGAACCAGTAATCAAAGAAAGCATTCACAAAATTTATAATAACAGAAGAAATGAGAATGCAGAAAGGAATAAAAGCAATTATGAGGGTATAGAATATATTTCCGGCTCATCAGAAGAGATTAGCGGTATGTTAAAGAAATATGACATAAAGGTCAGTCATCAACCTAATAACTCGACAAACTCCATCTACACTAAATTCAAGCCTAAACTGGAAAATAAAAACAGAACACACACTATATATAAAGTTGAATGTAGAGATTGCAACGCATGTTATATTGGGAATACAAAACAATATTTACATAAACGTATATATGAACATAAAAACTGCACGGCACTCGCAAAACACGCAATTGAAGAAGTTCATCAATTTGATTTCAATAATCCAGAAATAATAACACAAGAGAAAAACCAATATAAGAGAAATATTAAGGAAATGATTAACATTCAAAGAGAAGATCCCAAAGCTATCAACTCCAGAAGCGACAATAATGATTTTGAGAGAATATATTATAATATTTTGCGAGAAACATAAAAAAGAAAACCTGATCTAATAACATCCGATAACCCATAACTGAAGATTCAAATTTATCTAGACATCAAGACTGAATTATGTGTTGTACCTACTTTCTTATTCAACGTGAAAATTTAATGTTATCAGTTTGTATTGTACATTGAAAATGGCGTTATAAGCCGAAACGCGTATAAACAAAAATCATTCTAACACTGTATCTTCATAATTATCTTTGTCCGTAATGTTGAATGCATGATGGCCTGCTGATTCGTGAATATTGAGAAAGGAATAATCTGGAATAGCAAGTCTGAAGGTAAAAAATCCTGTCCCTCTAAAGCTGGGCACAGCATTTTCAACTGTCACTAATCTGAAAATTAAAAAAATACCAGCACGTAGTGATTACTTCCGAAATACATGTGATAAATGAAACTGGGTGGGAAATTTGGAGGGCACCATCTCACACAACAGTGCGGGTCAGATGACTCGAGCCATCTTACCCCCACCAGGAAAGATAACACTTAGCTTCTAACTTACTATATAAATTCGCATTCAAGGCGTTATTTCAAGGTTAGTTATAAACAATGTTGTTCTAAGGTACTAGTGCAAATAAAGTTAGGCTACGATCAAGCAGAAGAAATTTACAACGTCCACAACTAGAGGAGAAATTTTTTCAAGCAGTGATTAAACATAGTAGGGAGTTTTTGAGTTTCTATTTAAAGTCAACGTAATTATCGTGAACCGCTATTTTGAGTTTGCGCAGAACGGAAAACGTTATTAACGGGTTGAAGATCCAAAAAGAGATTTTGAATTCAAATTTATTGCGAACGTCAAATAAGTATAACCTCTCTTGTGTTTTTGTATTATTTTTTGTCGGGTGATTTTGCCAATTTTCATTCACCTATTATTAGCGTTCTTTGGGTAAATTATCATGGAAGATGTAATAGACTATATAGCGATCAGGCGCGGGGGAGTGGATCATAGTTTAATGAGAGGTATAATCTTACATAACATGTTTGAATAGGAATAATATTGAGGCTGAAGAGGTGAGAAGCAGTTTCCGTTTTCAAAGAAAGGATTTGCCATGGTTATGCCAAACTTTGGAGAAAACAAACCCAATAATTACACGATCTGGACATAAGGCAACTGGTAAATTCAATAGTTTGTAGTACTTAATAATTGTGATTAATTTGGGCAAATATATTTCTTAGGCATCGAAGGCTTATGTATTTTACTGTTCTCATTGAAAACAATTTTCCTGTTATAAGGGAAATGTGCTGCTGAATCACTGACAAAATATCTGGGTTTTCAAATGGATTATTACTTAGAACCACTCTAAGAAGTAAGAGATCCTCCATATCTGTAAATCGTAGTCTTTTTTTTAACTATCGTGGCAAGTGAACAGAAACCGTTGAAAAAATATCACAATTATAGCCGGCCAATTCACACAAATAAACAAACCGAAATAGCACTGTGACCTAACCAATAAAAATACGGAAACTGTCGATCTCAAAACATCAGATCGCAGACTCGATTGATGGTTGCCACATAGTAAGAAATAACATTTTTTTACGAATTTTTAATACAAAGGAAGAAGTTTGGAATGAATTAGCACGATAGTATATTTGATATTAGTCACTTATCATAGTTTAAATAGTCTATTTTTATTTAGTTTGTAACAATTTAACACAAGCGCGTTTAAACTTGTCAGCACCGCGAATATAACGGACGTTTATTAAGCGAACGTTAAGGTCCCGTTGATAACGTAGTACGTTATCGGTTAATTACCGTATCGCTAATTTCAAAGATCCTGCGCATGCTCAGAATAACCGAAAACGTAATTTACGTGTAAATTTAGGGTCTCAAAAACTCCCTAGTATCAATACTTTTTTCACGTTAAGGACGTAACTGGCCACGATATTTTACCAACATATACTCGACATAAGCAAGATTGGCCAGAGGTAACCGGCATTCCATCTACTAGCACATAGACGAAATAAATTGAATGAGCCATCTCACCCGACTTTGCCCTATATATATATATATATATATATATATATATATATATATATATATATATATATATATATATATATATATATATATATATATATAACTTCATCAAATTAACATAGCACAAAATATATTTTCGAATACAGACGATATGAAGTGAAATATATTCCAGCTTCTAATGAATATGACTTTCTCTAACTTGAAAAAGATCTAGTGTGCACAGTTCATGAATTACATGATATTCTGAATACCTCTGCAGTAATGAATAAACGATATCTCGAGAATATTAAGGTTTCATCTCATATAACTTCAAATTATTTCATTGTCGGGAATTAATTATACTCTATTTTGGTTTGATAAAAGAAAAGATGTATTTCACGAAAAAAAATTCTGTGTCCCTGTTGAATGGCATTCATTAGTGCTCAATGCTTTTTTTCAAATTGAAAGTTACACCTTTTTTATGATTTGAATTCGTTACATTTAGATGATAGGTGTTGCTCTGATTAGGCCTCGGAATATAAGAGTCAAAATGTATTAATTGCATATATGACTCTACATACATACAAAACCTTTCAGACTACTCCCGCATCAGAACATTCATCGTACTAAGGCATTATTAAAATTGGAAATTTTCAGCTCTTTCCTCCAGTATATTCAAAGCTACTTATAAAATATTAAATTGTGCACATGAACCCAACTGCGTATTTCTAAATATTTAAGAAACCTTTCTTATGCTCCTATATACATGGTTGCTTGGTAATCCAGCTGAGAAAATATAAGGAGAGAGAGAATTTAAGATGCTTATGATTTCGAAAACATTAGACTTAATGTGATGTTGTTTTACCTGAGCAATATGTGAAATTTTCAGACATTTGAAACCTCAGTTTATGTTCAAATACTAATGCTGAACGCCCTGAGACAATTTGAAGGGGCTGTAGAGATGCACAAAGCTTGAATACCAACATAAAAGCAATCAATTTCTACATAAACATTGCGGCGGTGAGAGTAAACATTTGTAACCCCCAAATAGCACATCTTAACACAGCAACCAGAATGAAGTAAAAATTTTCAGCCTTCTAACAGTACTTGGAAGGGCTGTAGATATGCTATATATATATATATATATATATATATATATATATATATATATATATACATATATATATATATATATATATATATATATATATATATATATATATATATATATATATATATATATATATATATATATATATATATAGCATATCTACAGCCCTTCCAAGTACTGTTAGAAGGCTGAAAATTTTTACTTCATTCTGGTTGCTGTGTTAAGAAGTGCTATTTGGGGGTTACAAATGTTTACTCATATATATATATATATATATATATATATATATATATATATATATATATATATATATATATATATATATATATATATGTATATTATATATTTATCTATATCTATTTATATATATATATATATATATATATATATATATTTATACATATATATATATATACATGTATATATATATATATATACATATATATATATATATATATATATATATATATTAACCATAAAAAAAAACCATGAAAAATATATTTCGGTATGTTGTTCATATTTAGCTTCTACATATTTCAATAACGATCTGGAAAGCTTTCTGCTCATACACCTCCTGCCACTCCCTTGCCCAAAGTTTGAGGACGAATATATATATATATATATATATATATATATAATATATATATATATATATATATATATATATATATATATATATATATATATATAATATATATATATATATATATATATATATATATATATATATATATATATATATATATATATATATATATATATATATATATATATATATATATATATATATATATATATAATAATAATAATAATAATATACTTACCAAAGATATATGTCATAACATAGATATTACATACCGCTATTCTATATATTTCATTAAAGTTTTTATTGCACCCAAGTCATTTAATACTTGTATGTGCTTACAGTCTAAAGTAAAATTAACGCAAATAACATGAAGGATGAAAAAAAATAAATGAAAAATAAGAGAACTAAAAAAATGAAAAAAAAGATAAGAAATGTGAAGACAAGAAAAGAAAATCTCAGCACAACCAACGCTCGATGCGCGCATCGCAGGTGCAAACGAGCTCGTACGTGCAACATTTCAGGCATGCTTCTATACTAATCCAACAAATTGACAAATTTTGAGTAATTGTCATTAATATACTCTCTGCAGGCAACACCAAATTTTCTTATGTGATTTTTTAGTCTTATCTCCAGTGGTATAATATTATAAAATTTAGGTCCCAGGTAGGTAATGAATCGTTTGTCTATATTTTTATGGTTATTAGGTACTTGTATATGCATATTTGTGATACTTCATGTATTATACTTATTATCAATAAATATTTTTAAGTTGTCTCTTTTAAAAATATGCATACAAACATTCTAAATGTATAGAGAACGAATATTGAAAACTTCCTTTGTCTACAGAAGTTTAGAGGGATAGTCTTGTTTTTTGTTGTAGATAATTTTGAACATATAGTTTTTTACCACGTTCAGCTTCTTAAGTGTTCTGGTAAAAAGACCACCCCAAACCAGTATGCCATATCCCAATAGTGATTCCACGAGTGCCTTGTAAATAGATATTAATATATTTCCTTTCAATATTTCTTTGAGATTATGAAATTTGAATACAAGTGTTCTTACTCTATTTGTCAAACAGTCAACAGGATTTCCCCACCGGAGGTGTTGATTAATAATCACGCCCAAATACTTAATCTCATCAACCTCTGCAATTTCTTCCTGCCGGTTATCTATTTTAATTGTTCTATAGTTTGGACGATTACGGTTGCATATTGAGAAAGACATGTACTTAGTTTTCGTCACATTTAGAGTTGGCTGATATTTGTCTAGCCAGTTTTTTATTACTTCCATTCCATCGATAACCTGTTCCCCACTGAACAGTGCAACAGTATCATCAGCATAAGAAATGTGCTGAGCATTAATATCAAGCTTGAATAACGAGTTTATATAAATGATGAACAGGATTGGACCTAGCACCGTGCCCTGGGAAACCTCCACCTCCACAAGTTTCGGATCACTTAAGATATTCATAACCTTGACGTACTGATACCGATCAGCAAGATAGTTCCTGAAGATGTCCAGCACAATGCCACGAACTCCACAATGCGACAGCACCTCAAGAAGTGTTTTATGGAGCACTGTATCGAATGCCTTATATACCTATATATATATATATATATATATATATATATATATATATATATATATATATATATATATATATATATATATATATATATATATATATATATATATATATATATATATATATATATATATATATATATATATATATATATATATATATATATATATATATATATATATATATATATATATATATATATATAAATATATATATATATAAATATATATATATATATATATATATATATATATATATATATATATATATATATATATATATATATATATATATATATATATATATATATATATATATATATATATATATATATATATATATATATATATATATAAATATACATATGTATATATGACATAAGAGAAATTTCGAAAATCGTGGTCCAAAATTTTCAAAACCAACTCACCTCACCAGAAATGAGATGAAGGATTTTCCTAACATTACAAAATTTCATCAGAGATGAATGAAAAAAAGACGGTACCTAACATACTATTGAGTAATATCTGACGTGTAATCTGTTAATGGCATAGGTAATGATATAATGGTGGAATTTAAGCAGCAATTTATTCAGAAAAAATTTCATCTGCTTTATAAAACGAATGTTTATTCGATTTCATTATCCATTTACATCTTCACCTCATACATGTATAATACACCCAATATAAATCAAATGGTTCGTGGATCGTATTCAATTTCCTACTGGTAATTCATTCGTTGCACAGAGTAGTTTATATGTCATAAATTGTGTTCAAAGTTCCACTTTATGCTATAAATACTCCCACCTTATCACAGGAACTTTAAAATATCGGTAACAAATGAACCTCTTGAACAATTGAATTCAATATCTGAGACATTCAAGATCATATTGAAATGAATAAGAACCTCCTACTAGAAACATGACTTATCAAGACTAGAATATTGGTAATCATGATATAAATATATAGGTATATCTATATATATATATGTATATATATATATATATATATATATATATATATATATATATATATATATATATATATATTATATATATATATATATATATATATATATATATATATATATATATATATATATATATATATATAATATATATATATATATATATATATATATAATATAAATATATATATATATATATATATATATATATATATATATATATATATATATATATATATATATATATACATATATATATCTATATATTACTTGTCTGATTGTAGCAATAACAGGCCTTTTCACCAATAAAACAGACAACTATCTTTTAACATTTTTGAGAAATAAAACACTGTAACCAACCTCCCTTTTGACAGATATTTATGCCCGAGCTAGCAGGGAGATTGGTTAAACATATTAGGGTTCTGATTTGTTCACAGTAATAATAAGAAGTTAAAATGAAAGGTTTTTACTGTTCTCTCAATGCATTTATGAGACTTATCTTTATGTTTTTATATATATTGTCGACGTTTTCCTTGGGTGGATTGTTGACTTCTGCCCTATCTTTGTCCCAAGTTCTTGGTAGCTCCAGCTGTGGGTTGCCAAGGTGGATGTTACTCCCAGACAAGGTGGTTTCTTTTGTAAACTCCAAATATGGTGAATTTCAATCTTCAAACAACTTGTCTTTTAGCTCTAACCAAGGTGAACTTCAAACCCAGACCAAGAGGCTAAAATAATTCGGGGCAAATCAACATACAATCTCAAACGTAATATGTTCCAAGAATATATGTAGGGTATCGATGGCCAATTCATACTAACATTCAGATTTATCTCAAGCAAATATGCTAAGAAAGACAGTATATGTTCCAACATTAAACTGAACATAATATATGACCATGTGAAATTTGCCGTCGTTAACCTACAAAAATCTTGTGTTAAATTGAGGGAATGAAACAAGCAAATAAAATAAAGATACTTTAAATTAAGAAATGTAAGATGATTATTTCAATATTGAAAGATAAATAATTTAATATAGGTAAATGAAAAAAAATTAAATGGCGGAAAGATGAAATAAGGCATCAATTCAGATTTTCAAGACAATGCATTAATACGAAATAGTTATATTTCTTCTCATAACTTACCGTCTATCAGACGCCACAGATATTTAATAAATTTTAATAAACTTTAATACAGGTTCAATTGATATTGAATATAATTCTATTAGTTAACGATATTACTTGTTCAATAGTAACTTGGCTAAAGAGACCGATATCCTGTGTTTCACGTGGAAATCCAACTCTATCCCCATACTCTCTTGTACGCAGGTCATTCATTCAGGCGTTTTATAGCGAGAGATCACGGTATTTGAGTGCATAGTTCGGTAGTAGTATTTAAGTGGAGAATTTACACGTTACAACACGTTTAACGATTTTCACATATATTAAAACAACAACAGTTGTACAACGCGTTTCGCTGACACTACAGCTTCTTCAGGTGCGAATTTCAAACTACCTTTCACAGAATTTTTTCAGGCTATGGCCATCTTCATTTGATAATTGCGTGCTTTCCAGTCCAATATTAGCAATCACGAATGCCAATAGTAGATGATGAGGAAAACCAGAGAAACTTTTACCCACATAATGTTCACAATGGAATTTTGAAAAATTGAAAAATCGAAAACACAAAAACTACCTAGTTTTATCTTGCTGTTGAGGGAGTCTTTAGTTACTGATTATGTGCTTCTCAGTCTGCAGCAGTCAGGTCTGTCAATATAAGATGGTAACGAAAACCACAGAAATCCTTACTGACGTTATGTACACCATAGGTTCTTAAATATTTTATTTGAGGATTTATCTTGATAATGACATCACACGTAATTTCGCTCATGATCTTAATTATACATATTCTACAAAAAATTAGTGTTTTGTATGTTATTCAAGGCTGATGGAATGTAATAACGATGTGGATGGTGTTGACAAAATTAAATTTGAATTTCAACTCTACTAGGAAAAAGGTGTGAGTTGAGTGGAGGTTATCAAAGAGTTTGGCTTGTTTGTCCTTGAGTTTGTTGGATTAACTGTTGTGTTTTGTTTCATGTTGGTAAACTAAATATGTATATACTGCACTCAAATATTTCTTATTTGCTATAATTATCATTTATTACCTCAGTTACATTCTTTGGAATATGGGTACACCATTTCTAAGATTTCAATTCTAAAATGTAGGTCCAATTAAAGTTGAAATTATTATTCTCATTATTTGTATGCTCGATTCATGCTGTTGTTTGTGCTTCTCAGTCTGCAGCAGTCAGGTCTGTCAATATAAGATGGTAACGAAAACCACAGAAATCCTTACTGACGTTATGTACACCATAGGTTCTTAAATATTTTATTTGAGGATTTATCTTGATAATGACATCACACGTAATTTCGCTTATGATCTTAATTATAGGGGAAGCCGGGGTTAAGTGATCCACTGGGTTAAGTGGTCCTCGGAAATAAAAAAGTCATAATATATTTAAATCTCGCGCCGTTACCATATTTAAGTTTCCAAAGGTTGCCTTTACTGTTTCATGTAACATGGCAGCATTTGTTTTGTGTTGTTTGTGAGTTGTGAATGAATTCCTATATTTTCACTGAAAAGTAAGTATTAAATATTTTTTAAAAACTTTTATAGAAATTTTAATGTACGCAAAATGCATCGAGCGTCTTTTTAGTAGGATTTAGCGTTGAGTAAACCTTAGAAATGCATGAGTTAAATTTGATTAGGCTTTTGTTACAATTAGTATTTTACAACATCTAGTAAATCATGGCAGCCGGGGATAAATGGTCTGGGGTTGAGTGGCCAGGGGACCACATAACCCCGATATATTTTTGAATATGTTTCATTTATTTTCATGGTTGAAATCAATACAGGTTAAATTTTTGTTTTGTTTCAGAAAATGCCACGAAATCGAAAACGTACAACCAATCATCGCTCTTATTCAGAAGAAGAACTGAAAAATGCTACTCGTTTAGTAATAAATGGTACCCAATCGATTAGGGAGACTTCACGGTTGACCAAAATACCCTGCACTACTTTGAAGAGATTCGTTCTAAAATGTAGAGCTGTAGCTGCAGACGAAGCGACAACACAAGTGAATTTTAGGCCCATGAATGAACATTTAAAAATATTTTCAAATGACGAAGAACTATTACTTGTTTACTATATAAAGAGGTCATCAAACATTCATTACGGACTGCCAATAGTTTCAACTCGTCGCCTTGCATACGAATTTGCAGTGGCAAATAATAAGAAAATTCTTCCTAATTGGGATAGAGAGAAGATGGCAGGGGAGGATTGGCTTATGCAGTTCAGAAAACGTCACCGATTATCACTTCGGACACCATAACAAACATCTTTAAGTAGAGCAACAAGCTTCAACAGAACGAACGTCAAAGCATTTTTTGATAATCTAGCAGCTGTGAAGACAAAATTTCGATTTGGACCGCAGGATATTTATAACCTTGATGAAACTGGCCTTACAACCGTTCACAAGCCTCCGAAAGTTTTAGCTGTAAAAGGCAAAAAACAGATAGGTCAGGTTACAAGTGCCGAGCGTGGACAAACTATTACAATCGTCTGTATTGTTGGGGCAACTGGGAAAGCGGTACCACCGTATTTTATTTTCCCAAGGAAGAATTTTCAAAATCATTTTTTAAAAGTTGCACCACCGGGCAGTGCTGGAGGAGTTAGCGACTCTGGTTGGACAAATGGTAAAATATTCCTCTCAATTTTAAAGCATTTCAAGCTCCATGAAAGACCAACCAAAGATAATCCAAAACTCATAATACTTGACGGGCAAGAAAGTCATGCCAGTGTAGATGCTCTTAATTATGCGAAAGACAATGGCATTATTTTGGTTACATTTCCCCCGCACTGCAGCCATAAAATGCAGCCATTAGTTCTCACAGTATTCGGACCTTTGAAAATGCGATATAATAAAGCATGCTCTGATTTTATGAATAACTTCTCTGATCAATCCAGCGTGCCGAGAATTACAATATATGATATCGCAGAAATGGTGGGAAAATCATTTCCTCTGGCAATGACGCCTTCTAATGTCATAAAAGGATTCCAAATTAGTGGTATTGAACCATTCAATTCGGATATATTTACGGATCAAGATTATTTATCATCCTTTGTTACTGATAGACCCGTCCCTTGCCCAGAAGAGGAGCACATCCGTCATCCAGACGAAGATTTACAGCAACATACTCTTACAAAAACGCATACACCACCACGAACATCGGATACAACTACTTTAACCAGGCTTTCATCTCTACCTAGACCATCTAACATAGATGTCTCTGAGAGCGCGTCAACTTCAATAAAATCTCCTGAAGATATATGGCCGCTTCCCAAAGCAGGACCCCGAAAAGCTACTAGAGGTCGGGAAAAGGGAAAGTCTCTTGTGTTAACAGATACGCCGGTCAAAAACGAATTGGAAGAGGCACTTAGGGTAAGGAACGAAAAAAAAATTGCAATTAAACGTAAAATTGAGGAGAAAGCTGCAAAAGAAAAGGCAAAACGTAAGGTTATGCAAGACAGCGATAGTGAGTCTTCAAGAAGTAATGTCGAATATGATGACTCCACAGACTTGGAATCTTTTGATGAAGAAGATCAGGTTGAAAATTTAGAAAATATTGAAAATGAGCGATTTGTGGTTGTAAAGGTTTTTTGCAAAACTTTTTATTCTGGTAGAAATTATGTTGCCCAAATTGTTGGCCGTCAAGGAAAGGGCTACCTTGTACAGTTCTACAAAAGGGTTGTATCTACAACTAAATTTGAGATCGCAGATGAACCAGAAATATATGTAGAAAAAACTGAAGTAGTTGCATTATTACCGACTCCTATACATGGTTCAAGAGCACGTTACGAGAATATGATATGGTTTTCTATTGACTTAAAAGACTATGGAATCTATTAGTTGAAGCCACTTAACCCCTTCCTATGGACCACCTAACCCAGTACGTTGGGGCTAACTGGTCTTTTAACCTTTTTTTACAAAATAAAAATATTATTACTAAAATTTGCTTTTTATTCAAACAAACCTGATGTAAGGGTAGCAAAAGTTATAAACTACGATAAAGTCGAACGGTATTTAAAAACATCCTCTATTTTCCTAAATATGAGCAAATTAAAAAAAGCGGACCGGTTGACCCCGGCTTCCCCTACATATTCTACAAAAAATTAGTGTTTTGTATGTTATTCAAGGCTGATGGAATGTAATAACGATGTGGATGGTGTTGACAAAATTAAATTTGAATTTCAACTCTACTAGGAAAAAGGTGTGAGTTGAGTGGAGGTTATCAAAGAATTTGGCTTGTTTGTCCTTGAGTTTGTTGGATTAACTGTTGTGTTTTGTTTCATGTTGGTAAACTAAATATATATATATACTGCACTCAAATATTTCTTATTTGCTATAATTATCATTTATTACCTCAGTTACATTCTTTGGAATATGGGTACACCATTTCTAAGATTTCAATTCTAAAATGTAGGTCCAATTAAAGTTGAAATTATTATTCTCATTATTTGTATGCTCGATTCATGCTGTTGTTTGTGCTCTTTCACATTTGTGCATTTCCAATATTTTTCCTAAATTTGGGCAAATTTGTCTGTTATTTGATTTATCATAATAGTTGTGTTGTGCTTTATCATTCAGAATAGATTTGTTTAAGCTGATTTGGTGTAATTTGGGTTACTATGATATTAAATAGATTTAAAATATGTTATATGTATAAATATATATACATATATATATATATATATATATATATATATATATATATATATATATATATATATATATAAATAAATATATATTTTTATAAATATTATATATATATATATATATATATATATATATATATATATATATATATATATATATGTATGTATAGATATATATGTATATATTTATATATATATATATATATATATATATATATATATATATATATATATATATATATATATATATATATATATATATATAAAATATATTATATATATATATATATATATATATATATATATATATATATATATATATATATATATATATATATATATATATATATATATATATATATATATATATATATAGATATATACCCAACTAACATTTTTTGTTTTATAATGGTAAAGGTTACGTTTCGATTACCTATTTAATAAAACCTATCAATTGTTCGCAAAACGTTTTCGTTACTCTTATAAAACCCCTATAGCACTTAAATGGAGAATCCTATAAAGATAACGGTGACTAAATTTTAGTACCATATAAAACTTTCACTTTCCACTTATTTGTAACTAAGACGTTGTCGTTACCTTTATAAAACATAAATAGGTTTTATAGCGGCAAGGAATATATTTTCGTTACCGCTATAAAACCTTAATATTAAAACATCCTCGCCTATAGTGTTTATAAAAACCAAAAATAAACCACCCCTTTTAGCTTCATCTCCTTCTCCTTCTACATTGTTTGTTCACAATATGTTCTATTTCAAGTCCTCATTATTATTCTGTTCCTACTTTAAAGTTGACAGCAATGGATTTTCACTTTGATATTATGAAAATGGCATATTAAACAATTAGGTATTATAACAACTTAAATACCTACTTTGGCAATTTTTTATGAGGACTTAATTTTATTTGGCACGAAAGGTTCATCGAGTAGTTTTACATTTTACCATTCCTAAAACTGAGGCGCCCCCGTTCTGGGCTCTGTAACAATTTATTTTTATAAAAACTTGAAAATTAAAGTTATGTCTCATTATTCCTTTTTCTGAAAATAAGCTGTCCAACATACTTAATCCCATATTTTTGAAGAAATACGTCTTCAAGCTTCAGTAATATTGCTTAAAATGCAATATTTTTCTTCTTTGTGAGGATATTTATGTCAATTCGAACACAAACATAAAAATGGCCGCCATATAAAAGGACGCCATGTTCGCCATTTCGCTTTTTAAAAACTTATAGTTTTATTTGTGCCTTTAAGTAATAATAAACACCTTAAAAACTTTTATAGAACTTACCTAGGTGTCTTATGGGATTATTACCGAAACGGTATTCTTAAAAACTGGAAGTAACCGGAAAGCCAATTCAAAGCTACCAGTTCTCAAATGTCAAATATCAATTGCATAACCCCACTTTTGAATGTCGTTTTTGTTTATATTAGCTTTAAAACGAGTGTTATATTAATATATTTTCTTGAGGAAAGTCTGCGTTTTAGTCTATATCATTTTTGGTAAATTTAGTTGTGTGTGATTTATCACCTGGTGGTCTGCTTCCCAAAATATTCTGCCGGGTTTAAGCGCACTTTCTATAGAAGCTGCTACTGTATTTAACATTTTTCCAATTTTTCCTATCTTGTGGCATATTTATTTACTTACAATCAATTATTTAATCAGAGACAATAATCACGAGTACTGATTAAACACTAAGAAAACACGGAAAACAATCATCAAGCAACTTTACCTCAAAAATATAGTTTCGGCCCCTTCTATGGAAAAGTTTTATAAAATTCCTATAAGTTTTATGAAATTCTTTAGGTTTTGTACTAGCTGTAGAATATTTATTGAGTGCCTTAAGATTTGTAAAGGTTTTACGAAGTAAGCTATAAAACCCCAAGAGTAAAAGTTTTATAATGAGGTTTTTAAGAACGCTTTAAAACCCTTTTAAAAAACTATAAGTAACCAACGCCAAAGGTTTTATAGATACGGTAACGGAAACGTTTTGGATGCAATGTTATAAAACTTTAAGTATTTTGGTATTTTCTGGACGTCTTTTAAAACTTGTAATACCAATAGTTTTCTTATAAAACTAAAAAATCTATTATAAAAGCTAAGGTTCTTTATAAACCTCTTATAAATATCCGTTACCGATTAATAAAACTTTAGGCTCCAAAAACTGTTAGTTCGGTATATATATATATATATATATATATATATATATATATATATATATATATATATATATATATATATATAGATATATATATATATATATATATATATATATATATATATATATATATATATATATATATATATATATATATATATATATATATATATATATATATACTCGTTCCAAAAACTTGTTGACTCTAATTATTCATTTCAATCCCTGATGAGCATTAAGCGAATAGATAGTGAATTATTTTTAAAAATTAGAATAAAATTTATACCTCAAAATCATAAAAAATATGTGATGAATAGCCAATTGTAACTTCAATATAGATTCCCTTTATTATTGCTGTACTTAAAACAAGAAATATTATATGGGTTTCAGTTCACCTATTCGTCTCTGAAATTAAACATTCCACCCGAATATAAAGCACCTTCTTTCAAAACTCATATCAATACGCATACAGAAATATAACTTACCTGGAGAGTGTCACAATTTAATAAAATTTTATCATTTTAAGGTCTAGCTTCCTTTCGTGTAGTGTTTGGACTGTAACATTCGATAAAAACTAAAGATTTGATTTCACGGCATTAAATTTCGTAAATTCAATTGAACAAAAGACCATCGGAAATTCGTTCATCAAATTTTCCGGCTACTGATATTATGTGCGAATTGATTGAATAATTAAAACTTTCACCCATAGTTGCAGTTAATAACAACTTCGAGTCTCGTGTGTGGATAATATTTCTGTTTCCTTATCTGGTGATGAGGAAAACAAATATTTGATATTGGTCTGAAATCTGAGATGCTCACGTTTTATAGACACTGTGTGACTAAAGGGTCACAAGTGGTTCGGAATTCCATTTTCTGTAACCCACTTCAATTACACTGTAAGTTGAACCCGGATGTTTACTTTTAGAAAACAAATCTACCTTACGATCTTTTTACGATTTCACGCAGATTTTAGTAGCCCAAAATTGTTTTTTTTCTTCTAAGGTTTCGATGTTTGGAATGATGAATTATATTTTATATATATATATATATATATATATATATATATATATATATATATATATATATATATATATATATATATATATATATATATATATATATATATATATATATATATATATATATATATATATATATATATATATATATATATATATATATATAGATATATATATATATATATATATATATATATATCTATGTTAGCGGAATTGCGGCCATTTTAAGTAGAGATTTTTGTGCATGTTTAGGTTTTGCACACCTCCACAAATTCTAATTGATTAAAATGGTAATAATTTTGTCCGAGATTTGCGATGACGTTAGTGCCACTATTTTTTCCACTTGGGAGACTAAAAATGTCTATGTGCTTTCCGTTGAAGGTTATAAAGCTGCTATTAGGGAATCGAGAGGTTATCATTCATGATAAGTATATGTAAATAATAGTCAACAGGTTGATGGTTCTCATATATATTCAATATTCATGATTAACAATAATAATAGTAATAATAAGATTGATTTAGAATTATGTAAAGCATATCTAAAACATCTTCTACTACACAACAACTAATCACTTACTGAGCAAGGAGGAAGCATCTATTCAGATGCTCTAGCAGGGAGTGGGGTTCTGATTTGATAAGCATGTCATTTAGTTCAATTTGAATAATAATAAGTTAGCTTCATCTACATTTATGAAATGCACAGAGCTTCTGAGCAAGGAATTCATCAAAATAATTCTTAAGATTACAATAATTTATATATATATATATATATATATATATATATATATATATATATATATATATATATATATATATATATATATATATATATATATATATATATATAATAAGTCTGTTCAGCGAGAGTTGGCGTGCACGTCATCAATCAGATATAGCAGCGATCGTGAACACTGTTGCCAGACGTAATAAATAATCTTGAATGGAACTTTTACTAACAAAATCTTACGCCGGCGCGTTGGTTGAGAGGGTACGACAACATTGCAAACTTTGAAATATAATGACAACAACTATTCAACTTATTCTCATTACTCGGAATGTTTATTTCTTATGCCCGCATTTGCGAGCATAATGGAAATAAAACGCCCGCTTATTGTACTAGGAGAAATGAAGCAAATTTCATTGATTAAATATTTCATAATCCTTGTTGTATACGACTCTGGATTTCTTCGGCAATTGTTTATTCGCAGCTTTGGCTGCATTTTCTATGATATTCTTGGGTAAATTCATTTTCATTTTCATTATTTCCATAAGACTACACAAAGAAAGCAGCAATGACATTCACTGAATATGATGACAAAAATATTCACAAACGTCAAAATATCAACAAATGACATGCCTACTATGAGGAGGAAAATGGATAGGAGCAATGAAACGATTTAAAAATCGCTTTTTTCTGATTTTGACATATAAAGTGACACTTTTTGAAACTGATTGACATTATGAAACGTCTTACTTTTTGTAACTAGTTGCATAAAGTAAAATTTTATGCAATTGGTGACGAAAAATGTATTTCAAAATTAGTGACAAAAAGAATGATTCTATTTATTAAACTGTTATAATACAAGTTAAAAACATAAATTATAAATTAATTAATTATTATAAATATTGATAACACAATTAGTGCAATTATTCAAATTAATTCCCGACGACATATTTTTTTCATTGCTCGAACTTGCTGTTATTTGGGAAGCGGCGCACATTGCATTAGATGTTTCACCAAATATTTCTTGCGCTATAAGTTTTTTATTATTCATGGAATTTTCAACATACCCCTCCGCAACAGAGGTAGATTTCCAACCTCCATGCCTCTTTAATTTTAAAATATCAGCTCCACTGTCTGCTAGGAAAGTGGCAGAGCTTCTTCTGAAGCAGTGGCCAGTATATAGAAGAGGATTTGAAAGACCAAGAAATTGTGCAATAACTTTTGGCAGACTGCTAAATGTGTTACTTCCCACAGGATTTCTGGTACATTTTCCATTCGCATATTTTACAAATAATCTGTTGTGTTTAAGAACCTGGGGACGCAACTTAATATATTTTCTTAATATTTCAACAAGATTCGTATTTTCAATGTCTCCAGTGGTAATTGCATACTGCCGTATAACTTTTTTTTTTGAAGGTGGGATATCAACACGAAAATGGCTTCCTTCGTCTATAACATTTTCAACTGGAAGAAATGTTAATTCTGCTTTTCTGCATGCTCCTGCCATTCCAATTATCATTGCAACCTCAGCCATTAAGTATTCTTCGTCATCAGCTTCCACTAAAAATTTGGCAAAATCTTCTTTAATAAAAACTTTTGCCTTTAAGCACTGTACCCGTTCGCTTGCCTCTTAATATATGCTACCAAATTTGTATATTTTTTAATATCAATATTCCTTTTCAGATTTAGTTCAGACCTTAATATTGAGTAAAGTGTCCATAATGTGGAAACTTTTAGATCTTTCTTACCCTCAAAATATGCAAGTAAAACTTTCTCATTAACATGTTTAATTTTCTTCTCATCACACCACGTAACAAATTTTTCGTATGCCAAATCATAAACTGCCTTTGACTTTTTGGGAATTACTGATAACTTTAATATCGCTTGGTAGCTCTTCAGAACTTGAATCACTCATTTTTAAAAAATAAAACTAAAAATATATCAATCTCGCTAAAAACCTTTCGTCTAGACTTTTTTACAAAATGTCAAACTGACAACTAACATGAAGTAACAGCAACAAACTAAATTTATGTTTTCCAAATTTTTATCAATTATATTCAATTTTATTTTTTTATTACTTTCTTCAAAATTAGAAGAAATCTTGTATGCAATACGTTACGAAATGAAATTTTGTGTAACTTGTGAGTTTTTGCGAAACTCACTTCGTTCGTTCCGCAAAAATCTCACGCGTTACACAAAATTAGGCATTTCGTAACTGATGGCATAAATAGCTATTTCATCATAATATAATAATTTTTTCATGAAAAATAAAATCTTGTATCCACCGCGTGCGTTACTAGATCCTTAATCCCGGAGGGAAACATTCGGCCCGAGGGCCTCTGGCCCGAGGGATGAATGTTGCCCGATAACGCACTTGTTATATAACTATTGAGAGATACATACGATTTGATATATTATGGACAGAATATTCGTCAAAATGAAATGATCCGGTCACTATCACCATATAAGTAACTTCTTTTCCAGGAAATTACTTACGACAAATATAAATTTTGACAATTTCGAATTTTATTTTTTTTTGGGTAGGCAGCCTTGCGTCGTTTTTTGCATATAGAATTAACTTATTCTAGAAGTTATTTCATACGTGTTTTGCTACCAATTTGTCGCCCAAAATCGCAATGATTTTTTCGGCAACCGCACGAAAAAATATTGTACCAAACTTGTTGCCTACTCGTCCAAAAAACAATAGTGGGTATTTTCGGAACTTTTTACTTAAATTACTATTATTACAATGAAAAACACGATTCTGTTACAAATAGCTATATTTTTATAAAAATTGTTCACAAAACATCATTACATCATCATCATCATCTTTGTCTGTGGTTGGATGTTGATTGGTTCTGCTGCTGATACCTACATATCGGAATTAAATTTTGCGTACATAGCTTTGGTAGGTTCAAATTCTTTACAGCAAATCTCATTTAAAGTAAAGTGAGATCTAATAAACACAATTGAATTTAACATTTTCAACATCATTTTGTTGCTGACTTAACATTTGACAATATTCATCATTGCAAATATCCTCTTTACAAATGCATTCGATGACGGTATGCTCAAAAGAGTAAATGCGATTAGACCTAAATCTTTGAACATGAATTGGTCGGCTGCATTTTTCAAATCTTTAACCTTCCTACAAAAAATAATAGGGTTATCAGGGACTGATTCACCAAACATCTCTTTCCAATCGGCATTTAATGATAAGTTTCTATATTGTATCTCTACGTCGGATATTCTATTGGGAGTTGAAAAAGTGAGTGGCAGCTCAGAAAATTTTGGTCTTTCGACTAGATTTAAATTTAAAACAGGATTAAAATTTCTCATCTGCTGAAAAACATTCAAATGCGAGGGCATGCGTTTGATTAATTCAAGTAAAAGTACTTCAATAAAATCCACACATTTTCCCTTAATTTCTCCAATCTCTTCTGATAAAATATTATTTGCTGTTAATTCATTTTAAAAAGCATAGCCAAGGTCAAAAATCAACAAAACTCAACATATTTTGAGGATACTTTGAAGAATTTTTTATTATTAATCTCATAATATGCTTTGTAAAATCTTCATCTGTTTTTTGGAAATATAAATTCATATGATACAATTCTTTGAGGTGAGGTAACAAAAATGTTAAAATTGTTTTGTTCCTTTTATCTTGAAAAGTTTTATTTAGCAATCGCACAGTATAGCATTTTTCAGTTTGCGCTTGTATACCAAAAAAAGTTTCTAACTCCAAATACTCATCAAGAATTTTCCCGACCGCTCTATATCTGGAAAGCCACCGAGTTGCAGATAATGCAGTTAGTTTTGTGAAACCTTTAATATTTTCAGTGTTTATGTTAATGAGATCATATACACTTTTGTACTTGCTTAACCTCAGTGTATTATTCTTGAACCAGTTGTACGTCTCTTTAAACAAAAAATCAACTTTATCAGTAAAAACTTCAGAAGCCTATGAACCACATATATGAAGACTAGGTATGGCAAATGCACTTTACGAGGACTAAATTTTTTATTCCTTCTTACTTAATGTGTACGCTGAATTATGCTGACCACATAAGTAAGCTGCTCTATTAGTTCTAATACCTATAATATTGTTTGAGTTTAACCCTACTGAATTCAGAATGTTTACAATAACTTCATATAAGTCCTCAGCAGTTGTTTGCAACAGACACAAAAGAAACGAATTATGTGACAATGTTTTTCTTTTTCTGCGGATAATACTTAATACAAAAGCACAGAAGTTTTTCCGTTGACACATCCGTTGATTCATCAGTGACCATCGATAATGGAAAATCTACAGTATCCTCAATCAGCTCAGACAATAAAACTGGCGCAATGACTTCTTTAATAATGGCGGCACACTTAGTACGATAAAGATGGAGCTTTTCAGGTTCAGAACGTGAAGTAGATGTTCTATCAGTGGCAGTAGTAATAGGCTGATTAAGAATATCTGTCGAATGATCTTAACTTCTGATTGAAGTGTGAGTGGCAGCATAACTAGCCAATATAATTTCCTTTCTTTTCATGAAATTGTTCGTTAAGGAAATGACTGGAAAAGCTAACTAGATATAGATAACTGAAAGTTTCATGAGTTTTCAATTTTATTACTCACCAACATTACTAAGCTTAAGTTGTGATTTATCGATTTTCCCCAAATTCTGTTTGTGTTTTTTGGCGCCAGCATGTTTTAGTGAATCTGTTCGGTGAGCTCTTAATTCTATGACGAACTTTACACCAACTAGATTTTCCATTTTCATTAACCATTTTCTATTTTCATTAACCATCCTACAAACCAAAAAATATCATTAGTAGAAACTTAACTAAACACTAAATAGTACATTTATATCACAATACAAATAGAAAACAACGGATTCACAGAGTAGGGACACAAAAAAGTTTTTCAAAAAATTTAGCTAACCTGACTTATTCTAACCTAACCCTCGAGTTCGAGAAAGTATCGAATGCATGGTATGAAAATAGTATTTTTCAATATAAAATATATTTATTTCTGTTTCGTCTTCACTCAATTAATTTCAACTAGTTAATGATAGACGAATTATTTATCAGAAAATTTAGATTACTCATATTCATTTTCAATAGATTAATTACAAGATACTTTTACTCGGTCCATTTTCACCTTTATCACCCGTTACCTCATAAAAAACTCCTTTAACTCCAGATGGGACGAGAGTCGAAGTGTGGAGACGCGGCGGGCCATTGAGTGACGAACTTCGTGAAATCAATACGCTAAATAATACATCTTTTACATACAAATTTTGTGAATTACATATACTAAGATACTTTCAAACATTACTTTTATATTATCTGTACTTGAGTGATAAGTGTTACTACAAGAACGACACAAATCCAGCTACAGACTACAGGACAATTCCCGTCCTCCTTTCTTTTTCTACTTCAACAGGCCGATCCAGACAAACTAGAATTCCCGGATTCCCCGGGTAAGTAAGGTGTCTTGGGTCTATTGAAAAATATTCATTTTCAGTAATTCTTTAGTTCATTAAATACATTATTATAACATATAAGCTCATAGTACAGGGTTTGAATAAATCAGTTTCTCCTTGAGAGTTATATACTTTTACATACAATACGAAACAATTTCAATAATTTTATACTTTCTAGCACTCGGAGGTTAGGGAGATTAGAGAATGTTAGGTTTAGGTTTTTCAATATAAAATATATCTATTTCAATAATTTGATACTTTCTTGTACTCGGCGGTTAGGTTAGTGAAATGAGAATAAGTTAGCTCAATTTTTTGGAATGAAAAAGTGAGAAAGCGACAAAATCTGAGTTCATATTCGCTTTTTTCACGTCAAAATAAGCAAGAATCCGAAATTTTATCAAAATTCGGTATTTTTGGACGAAACTCCATAATTAGCAAACGGGGATATAGGTATATTACGTATAAGGTATAGGTACTTACCTCCACAATCGGATTAGTTTTCCCACTCCTTGTGAATATTGTGAGTATATATATATATATATATATATATATATATATATATATATATATATATATATATATATATATATATATATATATATATATATATATATATATATATATATTGTAACGGACTTTTCGTTTCGGTTTCTCCAGAATTAAAAAGATGGTACTTTGAGCTATAAACAAATTTATCAACAGTAAATTTATGGCATAAATCAAACATTTATATATTATGGCCCAGCGCGCATTAGCTTCTGCTCCGGTCTCCTTTGGCTGTGTCGACCATACTTACAGTGCGCAGCAGGGTGGCCAGATTGGGCGATTCATCGCAAAATGGGCTACAAATTGCAACAAAAAAATTGACAATATCGTAAGTCGCAAATTGGGCGATTCCTTACGCCGTGAGTTGCGCCTTCCCTTCACACTCTGTATTCTGTTCATATTTACTCACTTATCGTCTCGATATGTTTGCATTCGATTATCGATTCGTTCTATACGATTCTCTTTATTCAGTACTGGCTGGGTATTGTGGTGGCATCACTGAGTCAACCACTATCACTTGCTCTTGCTAAGAAGAAACGTAGAACCTAACCTAAGCGTGAAAAGAAGATAACATTATTCTTTGGTTGTCGGCTTATGAATAGAAGACCAAGTTAATATTATCTCTCTTGCTTATTCACTTGTTTACGCTTAATCGTTTTTAGTTGTGCTTCTATTTATACTTACGTGAGATATAATGTTCTGAGTTCTGATCAACTTTAGTGTTGTTATCTAAATTCAACAGTCAAGATTCTCGTCTTTCAACTATGGGAAAATGGGGAAAATACCAAAAAGTTCACAAGGAGTGGGAAAACTAATCCGATTGTCGAGGTAAGTACCTATACCTTATACGTAATAAACCTATAACCCCGTTTGGTAATTATGGAGTTTCGTCCAAAAATACCGAATTTTGATAAATTTTCGGATTCTTGCTTATTTTGACGTGAAAAAAGCGAATATGAACGCTAAATTTTTTGAAAAACTTTTTTGTGTCCCTACTCTGTAAATCCGTTGTTTTCTATTTGTATTGTGAAATAAATGTACTATTTAGTCTTTAGTTAAGTTTCTACTAATGATATTTTTTGGTTTGTAGAATGGTTAATGAAAATAGAAAATGGTTAATGAAAATGGCTAATGAAAATGGAAAATCTAGTTGGTGTAAAGTTCGTCATAGAATTAAGAGCTCACCGAACAGATTCACCAAAACATGCTGGCGCCAAAAAACACAAACAGAATTTGGGGAAAATCGATAAATCACAACTTAAGCTTAGTAATGTTGGTGAGTAATAAAATTGAAAATCTCATGAAACTTTCAGTTATCTATATCTAGTTATCTTTTCCAGTCATTTCCTTAACGAACAATTTCATGAAAAGAAAGGAAATTATATTGGCTAGTTATGCTGCCACTCACACTTCAATCAGAAGTTAAGATCATTCGACAGATATTCTTAATCAGCCTATTACTACTGCCACTGATAGAACATCTACTTCACGTTCTGAACTAGAAAAACTCCATCTTTATCGTACTAAGTGTGCCGTCATTATTAAAGAAGTCATTGCGCCAGTTTTATTGTCTGAGCTGATTGAGGATACTGTAGATTTTCCATTATCGATGGTCACTGATGAATCAACGGATGTGTCAACGGAAAAACTTCTGTGCTTTTGTATTAAGTATTATCCACAGAAAAAGAAAAACATTGTCACATAATTCGTTTCTTTTGTGTCTGTTGTGCAAACAACTGCTGAGGACTTATATGAAGTTATTGTAAACATTCTGAATTCAGTTGGGTTAAACTCAAACAATATTATAGGTATTGGAACTAATAGAGCAGCTTACTTATGTGGTCAGCATAATTCAGCGTACACATTAAGTAAGAAGGACTAAAAAATTTAGTCCTCGTAAAGTGCATTTGCCATACCTAGTCTTCATATATGTGGTTCATAGGCTTCTGAAGTTTACTGATAAAGTTGATTTTTTGTTTAAAGAGACGTACAACTGGTTCAAGAATAGTACACTGAGGTTAAGCGAGTACAAAAGTGTATATGATCTCATTAACATAAACACTGAAAATATTAAAGGTTTCACAAAACTAACTGCATTATCTGCAACTCGGTGGCTTTCCAGATATAGAGCGCTCGAGAAAATTCTTGATGAGTATTTGGAGTTAGAAAATTTGTTTGGTATACAAGCGCAAACTGAAAAATGCTATACTGCGCGATTGTTAAATAAAACTTTATATATATATATATATATATATATATATATATATATATATATATATATATATATATATATATATATATATATATAGGCAAACTATATCAAATATCCTATCAATTTCAAAAGTAAAAATCATGCAGTTAACACATTGCTATGGAGTCAGTTTCATTTCTCTTCATAAATTTTCTTCATTCAATAATTTTGTTTTTAGGAATAAACAATATAACCTAAGAACCTAGAGTCACCAGGCATTTCTTATTTTCTCAGCAATATTATGTGTGGGATGAAGTAGTAATCATGAGTACTTTCAGTGTATGCATCCCTGCTGCCTTGAGCCGACGGCCAAGTTCCAGTTTCCGGGTGCTAAAGCAGGGAAAAAACTTAACTTACATCTCATAAATTCTCAGTTCTGATTTTTATATATGTTTTGAAGAATACTGTAAAAATCAATAATTATTACCGCCAGACCCGTCGGTGGAAGTTTTCGCCAGACGCTTTGAAGGT
>JARQZK010005164.1:202500-255000 GCA_030704885.1 Cynegetis impunctata
TGATGTAAAACAAGTTTTTATTATTGCCAGTGTGGATTATAAGGAAATATACTCGAATAAATATATAGTACACCGGCTCTTTTTCTCAAAATGAGAATCAATTTCAAATTTTTCTTTCTAATTTGAGTGAGAGGCACTCACCTTCTCTGAGTAAAAATTTGAAAATATGTAGGTACTTGAACTTTAATTTCGAATTTAATGAAATATGCCAATAAAAATAGAGGATTTTACAATATATAGATACATATTCACTCTCAATAGTTTTTGCACATGTCACTCATCTGTTAACGGTATGACAGTAAAGATATTTTTTCTCAAGAGAAACTCGAAACTCTTCTATTGAAAAAAATTGAAAAGACACTCAAATAATTGTTATCGACATATATATATATATATATATATATATATATATATATATATATATATATAAATATATATATATATATATATATATATATATATATATATATATATATATATATATACACATATATATATATACCTATATATATATATATATATATGTATATATATTTATATATATATATATATATATATATATATTTATATATATATATGTATATATATATATATATATATATATATATATATATATATATATATATGTATATATATATATACATATATATATACACATATACAGATATTCAGAAAGATTTCCGCGGTCGGAAGTATTTGAAAAACTTGGTTCGCGGAATGAACCGCGTAAAAGATTTGAAAAATCTCGACGTTTCGGCTCCTTTTGCGAAGCCATCTTCAGGAGAAGTAAAAGGGAAATAATTCAGAATCGTGGCCTCAATCTGCGATCTGGCCTCATGGCGGAGACTCGTTGCTCCACTTCTTGAATCATTTGAATGGCATACATCCAAGTATCCAATTCACAATGGAAGTGGAAAACGATGGGTCTCTGCCATTTCTCGATGTCATGATCAAAAAACTTCCATCCCAAGGCTTCTCATATTCAGTTTATCGTAAACCCACCCATACAAACCGTTATCTGAACGCCCAGTCTCACCACCATCCTTCTCAACTTAACTCTGTAGTTGATACCCTAATCTACCGTTCCATTCGACTATCTGACGACGAACACCGTGAATCAGAACTCAATACTCTAAAACATATATTATTACGGAACGGTTACAACACATATCAAATCAACAAGAGCATACGCAAACACACAAACATCACCCCACCTCTACCACCTTCCAATCCCACTGAACAAGAATCTACACCTAAATTATTTCTTCCTTACATCAAAGGAGTAACAGATAAGATCGCAAGATCTCTCAAAAACACAAACATCAAAACAATATTCACTACTCAACAAAAACTCTCCCATCTGGTCAGATCCGTCAAGGATAAAATTCCTAACGAAAATCACGATGTTTATGAGATTCCCTGTTCCAATTGTCCTCGTTCTTATATAGGACAAACGAACCGACGAATTCAGGTTCGTGCCAAAGGACATTCACTTTCGGTAAGACACTCAGATATCGCCAACGCCCTTTCCCAACATCACACCCAGACAGGCCACATTATCGATTTCCCCAATACAAGAACTATTGCTCTTGTCCGATCTTTCAAATCCCGAATTTTCCGTGAAGCTGTAGAAATAGAAAAACGTCCAAATTGTTTGAACACCAGAGATGACAGTCACAGACTCCCATCAGCATGGAAACCACTTCTCAGTGGTCGCCATGTCACACCCAATCAGAGTGCATCCCGCACTAATGAGCGTGAGTACCCGCCCCCCTCCCCTATAAATACGGCCACGCGACGATCAGCCCGTCAGTTGACTCTGAAGAGTAGGCAGGTTGAGACTTCAGAGTTGACAGGAAGCAGTACGGTTAGTGGAGTAGGCAGGTTGAGACCACGCAATCGTATTGTTTCCGATTCCTCCTAATTCGATTCGTGGAGTAGGCAGATTGAGGCCACGATTCTGAATTATTTCCCTTTTACTTCTCCTGAAGATGGCTTCGCAAAAGGAGCCGAAACGTCGATATTTTTCAAATCTTTTACGCGGTTCATTCCGTGAACCAAGTTTTTCAAATACTTCCGACCGCGGAAATCTTTCTGAACATTTTATACGCCTCTACGGAGAGGAATTTCTTTCAATCACAAAATCCTATTCTTCCCTTTTATCCCGAAAACACCGTCTCCTCTGTGACCTCACTTTTCTGAAATCATGTCGTGACCATCGTGTCATTCCCAAATTTCTACAGCTCAAGCATCATACAAAATCCCTATCCATAACCCGAATTCTCAATAGAACAAGTTTTGCCCTCCTCAGAGATTCCATTCACACTACCAGACGCAACCTAAATCACACTAACGAACTACTTCTCAAAACTTTCCATCACCTTCACTCTTTCCACATCCATCCAATCCTATGGGATACTTTTGATCGCCTATCCAACTCCAAGGCACAACATCTTTCCGACCAAAAGACCTTAACCCAGAAAAATAAACTAGCCAAACTCATCAATTCCCAAAAACCACAAAAATCATCTTCATCTTATACCTCCTCCATTGTTCACAATTATTCTGACACCCCAATTTCCGAGATCGCAACAAAAGCACTCTCGAAAGGTTTCAACTATTCCATAACACCTAAATCCATCCCCATAGAAACTATCATCTCCCAAACAGAAGAAGCAATTTCCCATCTTCCAACAGATCAAGCGGAAACTGCTAGGCATGACATCGCCAAAATTCTTCGTACAAGTCGGCCACCCCGTCCCAACCTCACTTTTTCTGAGAGACAATCTCTCAAAGAACTTTACAATGACCAAAATATAGTCGTCCTCCCAGCCGATAAAGGCAATGCCACTGTCATTCTTAACACTTCTTCTTACCTCGATAAAATGTCCAATCTTCTTGACACCCCCGACTATAAGCGTATCACTCATGACCCGACAACATACCTGGAGAAAACCACAAGATCTCGTATCAACCAATCGAATCTCCCAACTGAAATAAAAAAGTCTCTAATCCCAAGAGAAAAATCTTCAAGAACCCCTCGAATTTATGGTCTACCCAAAGTTCACAAGCCTAATATTCCACTTCGACCCATTGTCAGCGCTTACAATTGTCCAACACATCCTCTTGCGAAATATCTCGCCAAAACCCTTCAACCCCTTGCCGAACAAACCCAGTCATACGTCAAAAACTCTTTTCACTTCATAGAACTCCTCCAAAGTATTGATATTACCCCAACTGATCTCCTCGTTAGTTTTGATATTGTCTCCTTATTTACAAATATCCCCATTGAAGAAACACTTTCCATCCTAGACACGAAACATCAAATATCCCCAAACAACCTATCCCTGATCAAACACTGCATGGCCAACACTTACTTCATCTTCCAAGGCAATTTCTTCAGACAAATCAAGGGAGCCCCAATGGGATCCCCTCTCTCCCCCGTCATAGTCAACATTTTCATGGAACATTTCGAAACCCAAGCTCTCTCGTCATTCGACCTTAAACCATCATGCTGGCTACGTTATGTAGGCGATGTCTTTGCGATCTGGCCTCATGGCGGAGACTCGTTGCTCCACTTCTTGAATCATTTGAATGGCATACATCCAAGTATCCAATTCACAATGGAAGTGGAAAACGATGGGTCTCTGCCATTTCTCGATGTCATGATCAAAAAACTTCCATCCCAAGGCTTCTCATATTCAGTTTATCGTAAACCCATCCATACAAACCGTTATCTGAACGCCCAGTCTCACCACCATCCTTCTCAACTTAACTCTGTAGTTGATACCCTAATCTACCGTTCCATTCGACTATCTGACGACGAACACCGTGAATCAGAACTCAATACTCTAAAACATATATTATTACGGAACGGTTACAACACATATCAAATCAACAAGAGCATACGCAAACACACAAACATCACCCCACCTCTACCACCTTCCAATCCCACTGAACAAGAATCTACACCTAAATTATTTCTTCCTTACATCAAAGGAGTAACAGATAAGATCGCAAGATCTCTCAAAAACACAAACATCAAAACAATATTCACTACTCAACAAAAACTCTCCCATCTGGTCAGATCCGTCAAGGATAAAATTCCTAACGAAAATCACGGTGTTTATGAGATTCCCTGTTCCAATTGTCCTCGTTCTTATATAGGACAAACGAACCGACGAATTCAGGTTCGTGCCAAAGGACATTTACTTTCGGTAAGACACTCAGATATCGCCTACGCCCTTTCCCAACATCACACCCAGACAGGCCACATTATCGATTTCCCCAATACAAGAACTATTGCTCCCGTCCGATCTTTCAAATCCCGAATTTTCCGTGAAGCTGTAGAAATAGAAAAACGTCCAAATTGTTTGAACACCAGAGATGACAGTCACAGACTCCCATCAGCATGGAAACCACTTCTCAGTGGTCGCCATGTCACACCCAATCAGAGTGCATCCCGCACTGATGAGCGTGAGTACCCGCCCCCCTCCCCTATAAATACGGCCACGCGACGATCGGTCCGTCAGTTGACTCTGAAGAGTAGGCAGGTTGAGACTTCAGAGTTGACAGGAAGCAGTACGGTTAGTGGAGCAGGCAGGTTGAGACCACGCAATCGTATTGTTTCCGATTCCTCCTAATTCGATTCGTGGAGTAGGCAGATTGAGGCCACGATTCTGAATGATTTCCCTTTTACTTCTCCTGAAGATGACTTCGCAAAAGGAGCCGAAACGTCGAGATTTTTCAAATCTTTTACGCGGTTCATTCCGTGAACCAAGTTTTTCATATATATATATATATATATATATATATATATATATATATATATATATATATATATATATATATATATATATATATATATATATATATATTTATACACACACAGAAATAAAAATAATTCAACACACTCAACACGTTTATCAAGCTCAAATCGCCATGGTGGCACACCACCCTATGAAGTACATGACGGGCGAACGTATTTACTTGGTGTCAGGATACCTATGGAACAAATGCAACACCACCTACATAAGAAATTGTGTATCAGAAAAAAAAAGTTGTGGAACGTTATTCAAAACACAACTAGATCTGCATGTCGTACATCTCTTCAATTAGAGATATCGCAGTGTAGTTTATGTACATCGCATACCAACGAAAATAAAAATAGGTAGGTTGTCATCGTCCACGTTTGTTTTAACTCAAAATCAACCTTATCCTACGAATGAATTTTGCGAGTGATACAGTAGGTATTACCGATCCGTTGTCTGCAGCGAATAAGCGCAATTCGAATTGAACGGGCGAATTGACCGTCATAATTCTGTATATTTCGTATCTGAGAACCCTCACGTAACCATAAAATAGGTTTATATTCTTGGTATATCAGTGTGGGTTAAATTTCACGATGGTGTTCTCCTTATATCCTTACTTTTACAATTATATTCTTATTCTCGTATCGGGGGTTTATGCGGTTGTAGACCGACTTTCTGATTGCGCACATTTAGGAAAAATAACAAAAACCATGCCCTCACAATATAGAATGTTTGAAATTCTTAGTATATTTCATTTAGTGTATTGAAATATTTATTCATTTTCTTCTTTCTTTATTGGCGATGCTTATTTCAGGAGAAGTGGAATCTCTTCAATATAGTCTATTCAATCATCAGGTGGATCCTGGATACTGTGGAGGATTCTAGTTTTCTGACAAGGAATCGTTGCTGGAGTTGCCAGGTGAACAGCAACGAGGCCCTGGCGTCTACGTTTGGGCATTTCAAGTAGTGTTGAGCATTGATTTGTTTTTACATTTTCAAAGATGGGCAATATGGGAATAGACTAAATGAGGGGGATACTTTTTATCAAGACGAAAAATGTTACATCAAATTGCTCTCTCACAGCATTTTTTTGAGTGTTTGGTATTGTTAAATATGACAAGCTTATGTAGGCAATCACTGAATGTAGAAAGGTTTTGTGACTGTGAAGAAGAGTTTCACTCTTGCATCACCTTATCTTAATCTTCAGTGCGTACAGGTTTGCTCTATTACGAACTTTTCAAGGCATTATTGAATATCTGTTTAAATGGATCGACCCCTAGTAAACAATATTCTCCTTATGATTGAGCTAACTAATGAGGTGAATTAATTAAAAAGAGATAAGTTGATCAATGAAGAAAAAAGTGATTTTGTTGTATATTATTATGTGAGAAAAGCAACGAAGATAGATATCAACTTGGAAACTTGATTGAAGAAAAAATTAAACTAACTTCATATAAAGTGGTGCAAAACATTATACCGACAAGAGACAGATAACATCAAAGAAATCATCTTCATCAATAGTAACGCCCCTAGAGATTAAGCCGAACATCATTGGAAGAAAATTTCATGTTTCTGAATTGGTTGTGGCGATGTCAGATTATTGTTTGGGTTTCGGGGTGATTCTCGATATGCGTGCATATGGGCTGATCCTATTCAGTTGTTCTTGAATCTTCCTCCTGCATATCGCTGCTGCCGTGCCGGTGATCCATACCACCTTGTCGCCTCTCATCGGACCGAATTTCTTCAAAGTTATGGTTAACTAGAACTTCTGATAGATTTAGAAGGGGAACTTCGGAATAATCCGCAAGTATTAGATAGATATTAGATATTCTCAACAAGGCTTCGCTCTGCTACACTATGTTCTACAAATTCGTGCTTTCCTCAGTGACAATTTTGGCAATTCTTATAAAAAGAATAGACATAAGTGATCTGCGTAATCGCCTGACGTGACGCCGTTTGATTTAGTCATTTGGAGAGTTTTAAATGATAATATGGTTGCCATCCTACTACGTGATACTAAACACTTGAAAGTGATAATTGAATAGGAATAAGCTGCTCCATCCTACCCCGAAAACCCTGTTCTTTCATACTCAAGGGATGGCAAAGACTCATTGATGAAGATGTAACGGATAGACTTTCGTTTGTATACTTATAAAAGTTTTTGTTCAAAAAAAATTACATTTTTTCATATCATAATTGTTTTTTGTTATCAATGTAAATAAAAGAATATAAATATATATATATATATATATATATATATATATATATATATATATAAGATATATATATATATATATATATATATATATATATATATATATATATATATGTATAAGATATATATATATATATATATATATATTATATATATATATATATATATATATATATATATATATATATATATATATATATATATATATATATATATATATATACATATATATATACATATATATATATATATATATATATATATATATATATATATAAATATATATTTATATATATCTTCATCTTCTTCTTCATCAGCCTGTATTAATTCACTCCTGGACATAGGCCTCTTCCATTTCCGTCCATGTTTACCTTTCTTGTGCTGGAAGCATCCAGTTCTTTCCAGCTCTTCTCTGTATGTCATCTCGCCATCTTAGCATGGGTCTGCCTCTGCTTCTCTTTGTTCTTCGTGGTCTCCACTGCATAATGATTTTCGTCCATTTCTCATCGTTTCGCGCAACAAGTCCTGCCCAAAGCCACTTGTTTTTTGCAGCTTGTTTCATGACGTCGCTCACTTTGGTTCTCGTGCTGATATCCTCGTTTCTTTGTCTATTTCTTAAGCTAGTTCCCAGCATCGCACGCTGACAAAACCGTAGTTGTTGTGCACTTTTCTTTGTCACGGTGACTGTCTCGAGCCCGTACAATATAACTGGTAGTACGCAGGCATCGTATATTTTCCGTTTCAGATTAATTGGTATCTTTGGTTCTTTGAGGATATATGCAAGTTTTCCAAATGCTGCCCATGCCACACTGATTTCCCTCCTTATCTCGGCTGTCTGGTTGTCTTTGCCTAGCCTGATGCTGTGTCCCAGATATATATATATATATATATATATATATATATATATATATATATATATATATATATATATATATAGATTTATATATATATATTTATATATATTTATATATATATATATATATATATATATATATATATATATATATATATATATATATATATATATATATATATATATATATATATATATATATATATATATATATTCTTTCACTAGTTGAATTGTGTGGTTATCGATATTGACATTGATGTTGGTGTTGTTTGAGCTCATGATCTTCGTTTTCTGGATGTTCATTTCTAGTCCTACTTTCTGTGACTCTTTCTTTAGTTCGCATATCATGGTGCTAAGTTTTTCCTGGTCGGTGCTCATGATCACAATGTCGTCGGCGAATCGGAGATGACTCAGATATCTCCCGTCTATGTTGACTCTCTTGTTGCCAAGTCAGGTTCTTACACACGTCTTCTAATGCAAGGGTAAATAATTTTGGGGAGATTGAGTCGCCCTATCTTACGGTACCCCTCTCCGTATAGAGATCTTTTCAGTTGTTATATTTTCGTCTACTTTGACATAGACGAAAATATAACAACCGAAAAGATCCCTTCATATATATATATATATATATATATATATATATATATATATATATATATATATATATATATATATATATATATATATATATATATATATATATATATATATATATATATATATATACAGGGTGTTTCTGAATTGATGCGAAAGATTTCAATGGGTGATTCTTTAGCAAAAATTAAGGGGGGTCTTTCATATAACTTTTTGTTCAACACTCTTTTACCTCCAAGTTACAGCCCTCTGAAATTAGGTGAAAAAAAAATTGTTTTTATTCAATACATCCACTTAGGAAAAAATTAGAAGAATTAAATTTGGCAGATAACTGATGCTAATGAAATGGCAGTGTTTGAGTGTTTTGTTACCCTAAAATGTAATCACAAGGGGCTGAAAAAAACAACCCCTATAATATTTTGCATCAGAACTTTTTAATGCGCCCATATTTTCCTATTTGAAAAATACATTCAAAAAGACAAACTCGATTTGCAACTTTTTTATGTTCTGCTTTTTTATCATAAAGTTGTCAGTTTGATCACAAAAAAATAAAATAGTGCTCAGACTCTTCTCCCATAAATTCGCAGAGGTTATCATTTATTGAAAAAAAAACAAGTAAGCTGCTGACAAATGGAGTCATATGACAAATAGTTTTATAGTCCTGATTTTCTCTAATTTCTAGATAGTTTTATAATGACTTCAAACATTTTTCACTAAATAAAACTTTATTGAAAGAATGGCATTTTTTTATTTAGTTGAAGAATATTGCAAATTAGAGAGGATTGAACAATAATTTTACTACTAATAACAATTAACAAATTATTTGACATTTGACAGCAGCTTACTTCTTCTTTTTTTCAATAAATGATAATCTCTGTGAATTTATGAGAAAAGAGTCTGAGCACTATTTTATTTTTTTGTGATCAAACTGACAACTTTATGATAAAAAGTCAAGACATAAGAAAGTTGCAGATCGAGCTTGTCTTCTCAAATATATTTTTTAAATAGGAAAATATAGTTGCATTAAATTGTTCTAATGCAAAATATTATAGGGGTTGTTTCTTTCAGCCCCTTGTGATTACATTTTAGGGAAACAAAAACACTCAAAAACTGCCATTTTATTAGCATCAGTTATCTGCCAAATTTCATTCTTCCAAATTTTTCCAAAGTGGAGGTATTGAATGAAAACAATTTTTTTTACCTAATTTCAAAGGGCTTCAACTTGGAGGGAAAAGCGTGTTGAACAAAAAATTATATGAAAGACCCCCCTTAATTTTTGCTAAGGAATCACCCATTGAAATCTTTCGCATCAATTCAGAAACATCCTGTATATATATATTTTTATATTTATTTATCAACCTATATATGTTTAATGTGAAAATGAGTATCTATTGTAAAATCTGCATAAAAATTGAATCGTTTTTTTTTTAGAAACATATAACTACACGAGTCAGAGTCATTCATCAGTAAACAAAAAACCGATCGAGAGACGAAATTTGGAAGTTCTTGATGATCCCAAAGGAGATGCAGGCTTGTTGTCAAAAGTGTATAAAATGATAACAAACCTAATCACAAAACCCCCTATGGTCGGATATGGAAAAGGTACGTTCAGGTCATTTCGATGTAGGTATCTCTTTCATTCTACGAATTAAATTCTACATGACGCGTCAACTAAAATGAATAATTCGAATTTGTTTTCAGAAGAGCTTGTGAATACTACTGGTTCTTCAGGATCATATTATGACTATTCAGCAATAGAAAGTTTAACTTTGAATTATAAAATGGCTGCCCAAACTACATTGCCAAATCTCCATACAAACGTTGATAGCATTAAGGAATCTGCTTTCTGGAAAAAGTTATCTGAGAAAAAGTTTTCGAATATCAAAACTTATTCAAGAAGTGATTCTTTTTCATCTGAAATGACTACCAGTACCCCCTCGACAACATTTAAGACTGACATTTTCGATAAAACAACACAGCATATGCAAGAATACACGATGAATACACAGACAGAAACATTAGATGATTTTGCCAAGAAGAGTATCCAACATTCAACAACATTGCTAGTTTATGGAAAAAAAATGATCGTTACAGATAGTCCTCTTAGTACGGTAAATGATGCTTTTTCTGGAGAGGGTTCCAGTGCTTCCACATAATTGCATTTTTTCACTTCGATTGTTGCCTAGAAATCTTTTTCATTTTCTAATGTAGCATTTGAAAATTTAAAAATAAATCTGAAAAAAAAATCTGTATTTGTACAACTGTCAATATTCAAGACCATTGGCCGATCGGAACCGGCGTTAAACTGTACGTGCCTTGAGATAAAAAAAACCTGTCTATGGTAATTGAATCGCTTATTTATTAATAAATTAGCATATAAATGATTATATAACTTATGTGTGAAAAAGACAATAGAATCCGTGAATTTTGCATAGGTACTGCGTATTGTTAGTGAATATACCCTTGAAGACGTGATATAATCATTTTGGTGTTACGCCTCGTGTCAACATTAGTCCAGTCACCAGCCGTTTTCCCGTGTAATTTTGAGAATCAAGGTCGAAATCCTAGAAAAGTAAGATTTAGGTAGTATTATATCGTTCTTCAAAATCTATAATGTGCCGAAGTATGCTTTTGCCCTAGGGGTGAGCAACCCCTTCTAGGGGTAGAAGATGATTTGTATCAAAATAACATCGAAAATTGATAAACTGACTAATTCTGAGCAACTTTTGTTTTATAAAGTTTTTGTGTGAAGTTGATAATTAACGAGTGATTAACGATTGGAACTGTGCAATTTTCGTAAGTAATTGCACAAGTGCATCAAAATAACCGATAATTTTGCATGACAGCGTGTTGTCAAAAAACTGCATGAGTTCGTTTTCATTTTTGGACAAAGAGCCCGACACCGAAGGTGGAGGGCTCTTTCTTCAAAATATGAAAATGACCGAATGCAGTTTTTTAAAGACAACACGCTGGAATGCGAAATTATCCGGTTATTTTGATGCACGAGTGTAATTTTGGGGAATATTTCTCGAATAAAATTTCAACTTGTCAATCTGACGTTAGTAATTCATAAATTCTCGTCTTGTCATCAATAACCCTAATATAAACTATGCTACTATGCAATTATCGGTCTACAATGCAATTATCGCAGGGCTCTTTCGCTTTATACAATGCAATTATCGCTGTAATTTTCGATAATTGCATTCCATTTACAAGGGATTTTTGACAGGAGGGAAATATTCGCTGTAATTTTCGATAATTGCATTCTATTTACAAGGGACTTTTGACAGGAGGGAAATATTCGCTGTAATTTTCGATAATTGCATTCCATTTACAAGGGATTTTTGACAGGAGGGAAATATTCATTGAAAGAACGTATGTTTTCAAACCGTTTTTTAAGAAAATTTCATTTTATCGGGAGAATCATCTGGAAAAAAATGTAGCTGATAAAAGAGAAAAGAGTTATTAATATCATCTATGTGATTTGATAAGTTTAGAATGCTCAATTTATAAAAAAATTGTTGATTGAATTGAAAATTGCATGTTCGTAATTTTGAAAAAAAAATGCATTCTTCTTAAATAAACCAAAAACTCTTCATGATATAATTTTTTTTTTCTCATGTTGATTGTAGGATTTTCCCCGCTTAAAATTCAGATATTTTTTTTATATTTTTAACATGAAAATTGAACGTTGATATGTTGGCTCAAAATATGCATTCTCGTATTAATTGTGGCTCATCCACGCCCTTTGAGGTCAACCCTTTCATCAACTTGGTGTCATAAACCTTGAAATTCCGTACAGAATATTTTTTTTGAAAAAATTAGTTCAAAGAATGAGGGAGTAATCGTCGAAAAACCAACTTTTCAAATTTTTTATTTCAGAGCAAAATTTCGCTTCACTGGTATATTCTTCTAAAAGTTTAGAAATTGAATATCCAAAACAGTGCAGATTTAATACTATTTTCCCACAGCTTACTGGATGTGACTCAATTTTTGCATTCTTCAATAAAGGTTAAAAAAATTTATCGACTTTTTAGAAAAACGCTCCGAAGCAAGAGAAAAGGCGAAGATTTTTTATAATAGTTCTTCAACGCTTGAAGATATTTTAGAAGCATGTAGGTACTGTAACGTGTAACTAGAAATAATATCTTGAATACATTGAAACGTGTAACAAACTTGTCTGAATACCTCCAACAAATCAGATAGGTATAACTCATTTATCAATCTAACCTCTAAGAAAAAGGATGTTATATTGTCATCACTTTTCTCAAAAGTTGCTGCTTTCAATAATTCAATGAGCACAGAATATGGCTAGATAACAAAAATATTAATCCTTTTGATTGGGGTTGGATTAAAATTGAAGAAATTTTACATCCAATCAGAAACCAAAATGAACTGGCACCTGAGGAGCTTTTGCAAATGATATTTTGTAATTGTAAATAAGAGATGAGGTTCAGCGTGCAGTTGCCGGCGAGTAGGCCTCTTTTGCAATGTGCAGAACCTGCAGTGAAGACACCTATCTAAACAGGACACCAATTTTAGACCAAGAGTAAGACGTGGATACCGAGAGCGAGGAGAAAACGAAAAACTATATTCAGTGCAAATAAATTTTATCATTTTCTCTCATTATTACTGCTAAAAACAACCGCAATTTTCATATTTTTGGTCACAAGTAGTGGCTTCTATGAGGGATGTTTTTAAAAAACGACAAGTTTTATATTACTGATGAAATATTCTCGATTCAATATTGATGCATTCTTGAATCATTCATTGTTGTGAAAAAATCGTTGAGATCATTCCTCAATAATTGAATCGGGGATTGTTGAAAGGATACTATGTCCAAAAATGAAAGTTTTGAGTAAATTGAAAAAATATGTTTAAAAGTTATTTATTTCATTTCATCGATACATGCAGTCAGCCTAATAAAAGTAAATGGGTGAGGAATCATTTATCTATAGAAAAATTATTTTTATTTCCAATTTTTGTATTTTTTATTATTTTTTCAAAGGAAGGACTTAGTTCCATTCAACAATCAGTAAAACATAATTAAGTAGTTATGATTAAACTAATATACTTTATTGGAGAAATAACACATAGAAACGAACAATAATTCTTACAAACATACCAAATGATAAACAAGTATCTACTTATGAAGCTAAAACACGACAAATTATTCATCTTCAACCTCCTGTTCAGAGTTGAATGGAACTAAGTCCGCGACTTAGTACCTTTCAACTTTCTGTACGTACGTATTATTAGTGCTTCCTAGAATGGGAATTAATTCCTTTCAACACCAAACGGTCGGGGATATAATTTGGTATAGAAATCCATATCAAATACAATTTCAATGAAAAATGGACTTAGTACCCTTTCAACAATCACCGATTCAATTCATATTCTCATGAGAAGATTTAAAAGGGTTGAGGCGCCTCGGTAGATAATAATTTCATTCAAATGAAGTATTATAATTCAATATGATGCAGTTTTTGGTTATTTCAAGTTATAAACACCTTAATGTATAGTATGTCAACAGATCTACAAATAATTCATTTAAACTTTATTTCAACTAAATACATGCTAAAATCTACGATTTATTAATTTTTGCATTAAGGGGTAGTTTTACCCCAAAAAAATAAAAAGCACATTTTGGCAGAGTATAGATTTTGAAGAAGAGGATAAGTAGAGTTTAAATCTCAATTTTTATGTAAATCGTATTCGGAATATGGAACACTACGATGGATAATGTTAGCCGTGTTACGGTCAACATTTAAAAGAAATGATATTCAAAATATGATTGTCGAGAACGGCTTTCTTGTATAAAAATAAATAATTAACAACAAAATGGATTTTGATTTCGTTTTTATTTTAAAAAAAAGTACCTCTCAATGGATCACCCATTATTATTTCTTGTCTTTTAATTCCTTAGATCAGCTTAAAAATGTTTTTGTCAGATTGGTTATGTCTTCTTGATATTCAATCTTGCATTTCTTGATATTTCTTGGAGTTTTCTTCCAAATTCTATAAGACTATTTTTGTCTGGAGGCTATCGAATGAATATTTATGTTCCTCACACAACTAGTCGCGTCAATGAAGTCGTAAAACAGGCAAACTTCGAAAGTCCTCAGAAACAGCTCCGATTTTGATGATTTTTTTAAAATTTCTGTTTTTCCATATTATTGAAAATCAGAAATCTTTTAGAGAGGAGAAGTAATTATTTTCATTGTTCAAAAAATATGTATGTAATTTATATAAGAAAATAAGTTTTCAGCTTCATTAGTTTTCTATTATTTATTAATAAATAATTATCTATTCTTTATTATTTATTATTAAATAATAGAATAAATCATTATTCATGATTAAATAATAGAATTATTTATTATTCATTATTGAATAAAAGAATAATTTAGCTTAATTTTTCTCATAGACTCTAAAAACTAACACTACACAAGTAATTTTGTCAATTTCTGTTTTTATTTAAAAAAAAAAGAAAAATTGATATTTACAATTAATTTGCCTATTGAAAACTCAATCTTCTTCAGGTAGTGGGTGATTATCGCAGTCACTTCCACTGCATACAATGTAGGCGGGTGAGCAACGCAAACCATCTTTTCTGCAGCCAAATGCTGAACCGCATCCCGTTCTGCAAAAAAATATAAATTTCAAAACGTTATTCGGTGCTACGTGTTGTGTCATTGAAATTGGTTTTAAGTAATGATCTATCTTTGGGTATTGAAGCATTAGTTTTCTATTCTTGAACTTGAAGGTAAACTCTTTTAATATTGCTGCACCCTCTGATGGAGGTAACGAGCTGAGTACGCTCTTGTCTTTTGAAGATAATGTTATAAAACGCTTGTGTCGTAGTTAATTCAAGCATTGGCAGTTTTATCACCATACATGGTGAGAATACAATAAATATCTCCATCAAAAACTATTTCTTCACGTTGTTCTTGAACCACGAAGTTTCAGCTGCTGCACGTAATTTCTGATCACTATTGAAAACTGATAAAACTTTATTATAAAGAGCAGTTGCTGTATCACATCAAGTGAATCACCATCATCATCAATAAACCTACTGTAACGTCCACTGCTGAACATAGGTCTCCCGAAAATTTTGCCATTTTTTTTGGTCCATCTTTCATCTTCAATTCTCGCAACGTGCCCCGCTCAGTTCCATTTTAAAGAAGTTATTTTCTTCACTGCGTCTGTAACTCCTGTCCTACGCCTTATTTCTCTGTTAGGTATTCTATCTCTAAGTGAAATTCCCAGCATTGATCTTTCCATTGCTGCCTGTGTTGTTCTTATTTTATTAATAGATTTTTTGGTCAATGTAAGGGTTTCGGCTCCGTACGTCATGACAGGCAGGACACATTGGTTATAAAGCTTACGCTTCAGACACATAGGAAGATCAGACCCAAATGAATCTTTGAGATTGCCAAATGCTGCCCATGCCAAGCCTAATCTCCTGAAAGTTTTGCAGGTCTGGTTATCTCGACCTATGCGAATTTCATGGCCCAAGTATTTATAAGACATCATGTTGTACTTCAGTGTCACCAAGGTATGTTTTTAGTGAATGCTTGAATGAAAAAGAGTTGATTTTTGTTAATATTTAGTCCAAGATCCCAGAGCCGCCAAACGTACCTTATTTTCTCAGTAATAAAATTTGTGGGATGAAGTAGTGCTCGTATGTACTTTCAATGTATGGATACTCGCTATCTTGTGCCGACGGCCAATTTCCAGGTATCAGGTGCTAAAGATGGAAAAAAACTCGACCTACTTACCTTATTTTCTCACACTTGATTTTTATATATGATACTCAGGGAACCATTTCAATAACTTATGCAAGCAGCCAGACCGATCGTATGGGCCAAACATCCCGCCAGACACACATTAAGTGTGAGTATGACAGTATGAGCGAAATGTCATGATTCGCCCATTTAAAATTAAAAATAATGATATCGAAAGTGTGTATACTTAAACATAGAGCATGCTTGACTAGACAGTTAAATATAGAAGGGATTTCGACGCGCATATATAATCACTATCGCGTTTAAAATGGCCGAATCATGACATTTCGCTCATACTGTCATACTCACACTTTATGTGTGTCTTGCGGGATGTTTGGCCCTAACGATCGGTCTGGCTACTTGCATAAGGTATTGAAATGGTTCCCTGAGTATCATATATGAAAATCAAGTGTGAGAAAATAAGGTAAGTCTGTCGAGTTTTTTTCCATCTTTAGGACCTGATACCTGGAAATTGGCCGTCTGCACAAGATAGCGAGTATCTATACATTGAAAGTACATATGAGCACTACTTCATCCCACAAATTTTATTGAGAAAATAAGGTACGTCTGGCGGCTCTGGGATCTTGCTCTATTATTTTTGACTGGTTTCAAGAAAAATATTTCTTTATGATCAGGTGCTAAAGCCATCGATATCACTAACACATCAATGTCCACTATCAAGAGCTTATTGTAAAATTAAACCATCTGCATCACTCACTGCTTTACCTTAGTTGTCTTAAGAGGCATGTCTTCTTCGAAAAAATAATGGATTGAAGTATTACTTTTATATCTACGATTTCTCTCACACACTTTATTTCCATTATTATTGTATTCATCAAAAATAACTTTAACGTTATTACCATAGTTATTACGTATATTTCTGATATACTGTTGAAAAATAATAACAAACTTTGTATTTTTTCCCATCTAAATCTGTGAAGTAACATACCATCATCGATAATGTGAAAAACATTTTTGTTACATCATTAACATCGGTTTCACATGGTTAAAAAATATCGGCGAGAGGCCTCGGTAGCCCAGCGGTAAGGTGTATCGCTTGTGAACCGAGGATCGTGGGTTCGAGTCTCATCTTGCTCTTGGGTGTTGTGTATGTATGATATTAAGTGGTTCTGAAAATTTGATTGGGTAATGACTTAGATTCAAGCCCATTGGTCGTTCGGAATAGGCGTAAAACTGTAGGTCCTATGAATTAAAAAAAAAAACGTATAGCGTTGATTTCGTCGTTTTCCTTAGTCCAACAACTGTTCCCAGAGAAAACCGTGCAAAAACTTATTTTTTTAAATAAATGACGTTTATATTGTTTGAACAATAAAAAATAATTATTTCCTCCCTGTACAAGATTTCTGATTTCAAATATTATTAAAAAACAGAAATTTAAAAAAAAAATTATCAAAATCGGAGCTGTTTCTGAGGACTTTCTACCGAAAAGCTTTATTGACGCTACTTAACATGTTGAGTATATATGAAAAAGAAGAGCATAAACGCACAGATAGTCATTCTCATTTTACACTGTTTCACATGTACAGGCTGTCCCATTTTCGATGTCCTTACGGGATAACTCCCTTATTTTTAAAGATAGAGATTTGCGGTTTTCGCGAACGTTGGCTACTTTTTTGTTAGTCTCACGATACCGTAAACAAAATTTTCATAGCTTGCTTCGTTTTTGAGATACAGGGCGAAGTTGAAAATATTGCATTTTGGTCCCCCTCCTGTATCACAGCTGTCTTTTAACTCATAGAATCAGTAAAAACTGCTTTTTATACACTTTCTCACGTAGAATCCAGTGGTGTAGTCAGATTTTTGGAATGAGCTGTCATTGTTTAGATATAACCCAATGTTATAATTTTTAAATGGAACACTCTGTATATTTTTCCATATTCAAAACAAAAATGTTTTGCGCTTTTCAAAAATATATAATACTCATATAAAATTTTAAGTATTAGCCCTGTATTTAGATAATTTTCTTTTTTTTCATGTCAAGTCAAGACAAATATCACTTTGATAGATCGTTCGAAGCAGTAAACAAATATATCACTTTCATTTATATAGGTAAGAATGAAAATTTTTCATTAAAAAATATTGTTTAATATACGTTATTAAACAATTTGACAAACCAATAAATTTAAACTAATGAAACACTATTTATCAACTATATAGGACTAATTAGTAGGTGGCTATGAAGAAATAGCAAGTGCAGAATATTTATAGTTCCGGTCAAATTGTACAAATTTTTCTTACAATGGCGAATGATAATCCAGTATATCAAAACTACGAAAAATTAGATATGGTTAGGATATATTAGCAAGTTGGTTTAAATCCAAATCAAGCGATGAACCTCTATTTTGAAAGTTATTTACTATTACTCAGTTACTGGGTGTCAGTTAGATAATAGGATAGAAATTTTAAGTTTCCTATTTCGGATCTTTTGAAAAGCCTAGGCCAAAAAGTTATAGAAAAAAAAATGCCGAAAATGATGAAATTAGTGTCCTCGCAAAGGTAGAAGAGAACAAAAATACTTGCAGAGAAATTGAAGATTCGGTTGGCATTCCAAGGGTTTCGAAGATATTAAAATATATATATATATATATATATATATATATATATATATATATATATATATATATATATATATATATATATATATATATATATATATATATATATGTATATATATATATATATATATACCCCCTACATATCCCAAGCTATATATCATCTGCACCCAAGTGAAACTGAGAAGCGTATTGAGTTTTGTAGATGGTATATTGTCCGATTTTGTTTCGTTTTTGGAGGAAGATTAGTCTACCGTATTTTCGACGATAACTTGAATCATCAAAGATATTTGAAAATTTTGGATTATTTTCTTTCTGAACTACTTGACGAAATTCCGTTGGCTCAATATAAAAAATATTTATCCTAATGAAAGATTCTAAAACCAGTGTATTGATAAAAATGACCCCATTAACTGGCAACCAAGGTCCCCTGACTTATCTATATTAGATTTCTTTATATGGGGCTACATAAAATATAAAATGAACCACACGCGGCACGAAAATCGAGATGCTCTGATGAATACCACGAGAGAAGTTTTCGAAGTAATTTGAACAATATTTACAAAACATTTTCAACAGAAAAATAATAGAACTTTGTTTTGTAGCAGTGTTACATACAAGTTTCTATTTTTGTTATAATCATTAAATATATCTCTGTTTAGTAACTTATATTAAATAATATTTTTTTAATGACTACTTTTAATTCTTACTTATATAAATGGAAGTGATATATTTGTTTACTCCGCCGAACGATCTATCAAAGTGATATTTGTCTTGACTTGACATAAAGAAAAAGAAAATTATCTGAATACAGGGCTAATACTTGAAACTTTATATGACTATTATATATTTTTGAAAAGCGCAAAACATTTATGTTTTGAATATGGAAAAATATACAGCGTATTCCATTAAAAAAATTATAACATTAGGTTATATCTGAACAATGACAGCTCATTCCAAAAATCTGACTACGCCACTGGATTCTACGTAAAAAAGTGTATGAAAAACAGCTTTTACTTTTTCTATAAGTTGAAAGACAGCTGTGATACAGGAGGAGGACCAAAATGCAATATTTTCAACTTCGCCCTGTATCTCGAAAACGAAGCAAGCTATGAAAAGTTTGTTTACGGTATCGTGAGATTAACAAAAAAGTAGCCAACGTTGGCGAAAACCGCATATCTCTATCTTTAAAAATAAGCGAGTTACCCCGTAAGGACATCGAAAATGGGACCGCCTGTACATTTTATACAAGCTCATTTGGAAAGTATTTATAGAGTACCTTATACTCCGAAATGCTTTTCCCCTAACAAATTGAAAATCATATGCTCATAACTCAAGTCTCGCAGATGAGTATGTTCGGAAATAAAAGCAACCAGCATCTCCACCGGAACCACCCCAATTCAATAACGCTGAAAAAAGAAAGAGAATATAATTATGTCATTTCACAATTTCTGACATATATTGAATACCAAGTCAATTTCTGTTGGTTCACTTGTTCATTTGATATGATAGGTTTTTCAACGTCAAACTATTCACTGAATGAAAAGAAGTTTTATATTCCTCGGTTGAAAAAAACACCTCATCTACAGATTAATGTAATTCGATAGATGCCTTCAATAAATAGTGAAGGATGGACTGTTGAAAATATTCGCTATTCAATCATTCATCGGTCCTCGCTATTTATATTTCAATGGGATTTATGGAATGCTATTCAATTTTAAAGTTGTAATTCAACTGTATACGCAATGCAATATTTAAAAACTGTCCGCCTATCAATTTGACTGAAAAACGATACAGCGTTGTTTCCTGAAAAATGGAAAACAAATGCCAATTTATTCATGTTTTAATTGAAAATTACATTCGCCATCTCTGTTGCTTTGAATTTGTGTAGCAAATTTGATGTTCAACCAAACTTTCTTTATTAGTTAGTTAGTTCAGAGACCAATATATAAATATCAAGAAGAGTATGATAAGACTGAACAGTTGGAAAATATATATACACGTATCTGAATTTAAAATTTGAAATAGTATATAAATAGTGAAAATGGGATCTACACTAAAACTAATTACTATGACATAGGTGTTTGCATTGGAAAGAATGCATAGGATATATTAAAATCACTTTAGATTTGGAAGCATTAAATAATCTCTAAGAAAACAAAACTAAAACTAGAAAGTTTAATGTAGATAAGAAATGGATGAATCTAACAGTTCCATATAAATGAAATTAAATTATCATTGGTATATTGAATTATATATCAGATGAGTTGAAGTACATCTCGACTAATTATGTTACATTCATTTCATTACAATAGAATACATGTGAAGACATAAAGTGAACAAGAAAAATTGCTCAGTAATAAAAAAAATTATCAAACAACTTTCCAACTATTTTCCGACGAGAAATATAAATTCACAATCCAACAGTGAATTAACCTTTCAGTACACGGGTGAAACAAAATTGCGCTAGTAGACGGGTCGGGTCTCTCAGACCCTAACTCTATATATTTTCTTCTAGTTTCATTTATGTTTTGTTTTGAAGTATTAAAGATTTTTCTTTAACTTAAATGATAAAAAAGCAAATTTTCTCATTTTTTAATATTTTTATATTCGAAATTAAACCCTATTCTTTTTTCAACATTAATATTGAGAGAAATACAAAAACGATAAAAAATGCATGTTAGGATTCTTTAGACAAGAGTCCATATAAACTTTATTAACTGAAATAAGATAAGTAATTCAAAAACGGGAATAAAGAAATTCATATAAAATATCTACTAATTTTGCTCACTACATTCGAAACAAAAGATTACTACATGCTCTAAACATAAGAAATTATTTCATTTTTCACAGTAATACTTTGTTTTACGATCTTTACAATATTTCGTGTTCTAAAATTTCTACGAACTCGGGATCTAAAATGCTATTTACTTCTACTTCATGAGGATTCATAATAAAACAAAATATAATGAGTAGGTACTTGCCCAGAAAACTACAATAAAGACAACTAAAAAATAACTCGAATATTCCCTGAACACTTACACCAACGCGCAGATCGGGTCTGACAAGACTGTTCTCGCGATCTATCATGTTCGAAATAATAAACTTGACTGAAAACAATACTAATCTTTAGGGACGGAGCCCACCGAAAGGTACAGCGGGGCTCCTCACCCAATTCAATGATATCAGAAAATAGCGCACTAAAAACAAAGCGCCCGGTCTGTTACACCCAACCCGTGCACTGAAAAGTTAAAGTAATCGTCAAGTCATCGTCGTATAGCTGTTTCGATCTTATTAGATATCAACTGTGCAGATATTTTGAGTCGGAGTGAATTAATAAAGTTCTAATTGTTCCCCAATATAATTCGTGACCGAGCTACTATCTGGATAACAACCCAGAGCGCCCTCCACCAAGAATATTGGAAACCAACAATTGACCGCTTAGCTAGAAAGTGCAGAATACCGTCGGGAGAATACATATTATCTTCCTGACATGTAATACAAGTATGGCGTATCTGATTCGAAAGCACGCTAACTTCGCGTTTATAAAACTCTGGACATACTCACGAGACTACGCTCCATAAAAACTTGTAGCGAAATTCGCTATATTCAAAATCATATCGTGATAAATATACAAGTTGAACATCGTCAATTTAATATACAATATAAAATGAACATGAAAAATTCTTCAATAATTGAAAAACTTATCAAACTTTTTTTCAATGGATCTGGTTATATGTAGTACCCAAAGAGAATTCCACATTCACAATCCAACTGTGAATTATAGAAATCGTCAAAGTCACTACGACTCAAAATCTGCTTTACTCTTGAGTATATCCAGAGTTTTTAAATGGGCTAAGTAAGCGTACTTTGGAACCTCATACGCAACAGTTGCAGAGTAGAAATTTTATGTCAGCAAGTTATGTATTCTCCGAACGGGATTCGGCATTTTCGATCTGAGCGGTGAATTGTTGGTTTCTAATATCCTAGGTGGAGGGCGCTCAGGGTTGTCATTTCAATAGAAGGTCACTATTGGTATTGGAGAACAATTAGAAATTTGTTAACTCACTCCGAGTCGAATAAGCTGTACTCATGAGTCCAGGTGACTTGACGTTAGTAGAAAGGATGCACCCAGAGCCATTAAAAATGATTGATGGTGACAGCTCAAGGTCATAAATCATGGCCGGTCTATTGTTCCTATTGTTTGGGTGCAGGTGTGCAGCCAATTGTGATGCCAGGTGTTTCTTTTGTTAGGGCCGGTCTATTGTTCCTATTGTTCGAGCCGGTCTATTGTTCCTATTGTGCGGTGCAGTCTTTTGTTAGACCAGGTGTTCGAGACAGGACCGTATTAACTAATGATTGATGATCTTGAGAATTGAATATTTTTTCAAATTTAGACCAAAATTCGTAAATCGTATGAAATCCACCCCTGACATTAGATATGGGTGCAGGTAATATTTCTAAGAAAACACACACAAAAGGTTGATGTGAATATCTCTTTACAAATTTAGACCAAAATTCGTATTCCTTTATGAATTCATAGAAACCGTCGCTGAGTTATTCAACGTGGGGTGGGCAGGTACAAAATCGTGTGATTTCACAGAATTCAGGCGCGTCAGTGGTGGGGGTGATTTCTACATGTAACAACGTGTTGATATTCAATAATATAAAATGTTATTACCAGGTATTGCACAATTGATTATTTCGCAGATTTCAATCTCACTGAAATGCGTAAGCAACATTTACGTGTAATCGATATACAAACTTGTGCTGAATTCATAAAATTGAGTTACAATGACTCACCCTATATGTATGAATTACTTGTGAAATATTATTACAATATTGAGAATATTGTATTGGATAGTGTAAGCTGGTAGTTATATTATTGTATATAAATATGATTAAATGTATGATATTATATAAAAATTAACATAATCAAAAAATTTATTCATATAGGTAAAAAACGCACATTACTTTACTTTCCACGATAGCAGTTTCCACGACCCCCACCATTCCTCCATACTTACCTGTTATTGTGCAATCTCCGAAAATTACCGAAGAAACCCGAACTCCTGTCCACGATTGTTGTGAATAAAAGCGTCTAAAATATTAGAAATAAAGATATCCGATAATTATAAACATACAATACAATAGTACCTAGTCCTCCGAAATGAAATTGATGCATTTCATATTGCTTTAATCATTTATATTGGCCAAACTCATAAACTTATCAATCAAAACTGTTATTCAATCAAATCTTTTTAGATGTAATTACGAACAAAAATCTGAAATTTCATAAAACCTATTAGGAAATTATATGAATATAAATAATTAATTGAATTTATGATTCCTGGTTACCTTTTACTAATGATTTGTATATTCAATTTGGTGAGATTGAATAATTTATTGAACTTTTGTCATATAAGATTCACAAATTTTTTTATGGAAGAACAAAATAACTTAAGTAACTATTTTCCTATAAAATGCATGAAATTCATCAGATCAATCAGATTTTATTTCTTTGATTGGGCAGAATGCGAAATTTTTTATTATAGATCGCATATTTTCTTTTTTCCGTTTAATTTTATGTATACCACAAGCTTCAATTTGAAGCGTAGATAAAAAAATGTAATTTACCAGGAATAAAATAAAAATATTTTTCCTTTAAATACTCAAATCAAAAAAGTTTAATTATTCTCTCTCTTAGTTGAAAATATTTTTTATGGAAGAACAAAATAACTTAAAAATGAAATTGAAGCATTTCATATTGCTTTAATCATTTATATTGGCAAAACCGATAAACCTATCAATAGAAATTATAAAAACTTATTCAATCAAATCTTTACGAAATTGTGTGATTTCATAGAATTCAGGAGGTAGGGATAGCTATTATATAAACACAGTGTGAATAGTTTAGGTTATCATTCTGTCTAGTTCAGACTAATTCTTGAAAATCTGCTGAAAAATATTCGGATTCAACTACTCCTCCGATATTTTAGACCGCGAAAGTGGAGTGCTGTATTTATACCACTTATTTATGCATCTAAGCTGGGATGCGAATCACGCATCCATATACAATACAGATTATATTGATCCTGTGAGTGCAGAGAAGAAGGCTGACGAATACTGGTCAAGTGCCGAAATCTGTACAAAATTCATAGAGGGGCAACTAACAATGGCGGAGGTCATAATGCAATTGGAGAAAAACAATCATGGTGTCTACTTGAAACACATTAGGAAATATCTAACTCAGGATGAGTTGGATATTCTCGCTGAAGAAGAAAAGAACGAGGCCTCGGATTTCTTCAAGAATCTGAGTAATCTTCAGTGGAAGGTAATTGATGCAGTATGCGAGGCTGCAGTTACGGATCCGTCTTTTTTGAAAACCGGTGTGGAGTATGTACCAGTGTATACAGATGATGAATACGAGTATAATGCCCAAAAGTATGAGCTTGTGCAGGTGCGTAAATAAAAAAATCATATACAATGGTCGTCCTCCATACTCAAAAAACGCCCACGCACACACACACACACACACACACACACACACACACACACACACACACACACACACACACACATACGAAGAGGTGGAGATGGTATAATACAATCACCATAATTATAACTTGGAGATGGCCAACGGGATTCCAGACGGACAAATCAAGGAGAACAATGCAAGAAATGAAACTTCAAAGGAAATACCCCCAGAGTTCCGGCTACCACTACACGCCTCAATCGTCATCAATAGATGGTAATTACAACTCAACAATATAACAGAGTATTGCCCAATTGATTATTTTGCCGATTCCATCCTTACTGAAAATGCTCGTAATGGATATACAAACTTGTACTGAATTTATAAAATTGAGTTACAATGACTCACCCCCATATGTATGAATTGCTTGTAAAATATTATTTCAATATTGAGAATATTGTGTTAGATAGTGTAAGTTGGTAGTTATATTATTGTATATAAAGGCGATGCTGGTAGAGCTATGTACAAAATGGTACGATATTATATAACAATAAACTTTATGTAAATTATGTATTAAATATAAAGGTATTCTTAAAAAACATGTTATTTATTAATTATTTCTAGAATTATCTAAGCATTTAACATACAATTTTGAGTCTTAGCATGAAATTCATCAGATCAATCAGATTTTATTTCTTTGATTGGACAGAATGCGAAATTTTTTATTATAGATCGCATATTTTCCATTTCTGTTTAATTTTATGTATACCACAAGCTTCAATTTGAAGCGAAGATAAAAAAAAATGTCATTTACCTGGAATGAAAAAATATTTTTCCTTTAAATAATCAAAACAAAAGTTTAATTATTCTCTTTCTTAGTTGGAAATATCAAAATTTTAAAAAAAAATGTAATTTGAACATTCATTTACAGGTATCATAACAGCTCCCTCATACCCGGGGGAAAAAAGGGTACATGTATAAAATTTTAAAAATTCTAAATCACATGTGTGATAAATCAGTTGTAAATATCGTATATTATTACGATGAATGACGGACAGCTTTTTGAATAAGAAAAACTTTTCATATGAAATATAGACAAAACCTCCTAGTGTTTGAAAATTATGATGCTAATACGATCAATATTATATAAATAAATTGATAGGGAGTTAAGCATTATGTATTTAATTCAACTTAGATTATAAATTATAACCCATACTTTATATGAAGTAGTAATAAAGTTAAATTATTAATTCATTCTATTATTCTACATTGAAAATTTAATAATTTTATAATTGTATGCATAGTTATAAACAATCACATACCTTGCCATGTCAAAAAAAAAAGCCCACACACATCTATACTAAACGAATAAATTTGTTTTATAAAATATGGAATAAGAGATTGCTTCTCAAATATAAATAATAGTGTTTGACTTTAGAACTATGCAAATGAAAAAACGCTATATAAAATATTGAACGAACATAAATGTTAAACTTTTTCACTGTACGCCGCTGCCAATTCGAATAAATTCATTAGTACACTCGATGAATTATTTTTGGTTTGAATTCCCTTGGTGAGTTATTTGGGTCTTCTTTTTTCGAATTACATAACTTGCTTGTGAAACATAAAACTACTTTTTGAAAGATATGAAACTTTATTACCAAATTTGGCAGAAAGTTCATAAAATATATTTCACAACTTGAAAAGTTGGGTAGGCTATCGAAATTTTCAGGAAGCAGACGTCTTTTATTAAATTGTACCGAATAAATTTTAGATTCTGGTTGCTACACTATATGATAATTTTGATAACGTGCTATTTTTTCTAGGGATCTGAAATTCGTTCACAAAACTCTTGAATTTTTAGGAAGTTTTTCCCGTTGACCGCAAAAACTGTTGAAAAACATTTTCCGAAATATCATTACATACCTTTGAAAGTACTATTCCATATATTTAGTTTTGATCATTACTACAATTAGATGACCAACAGCTATTTTCTAGTTTTAATTTCAAAAATTGAATTTACGTATTCTGTAAATAAACCGTCCTTTTGTTTCTTGAAAAATCAAAATTGATATGATTGAAACTTTTTTCGTATACATGAAACGGTTCGAATGCTTAAATAGACTTAATGGAACTTTCTTCATATAAGATTCACAAAATTTTTATGGAAAAACAAAATAACTTTGCATGTAATAAGATGCCTGAAATTTTTTTCATCAGATTTTATTTCTTACGAATTGCTCAGTGAACGCATTCATAAGTGAAAAAATTTTGAATTTGTATTATTTTATCATTGACAGTTTACACTCGATCTAAGTTATATTTGATAAACTCACTAGATCGTATGCTAATCTGTGAAAAATGTTAGTATGTTTCTTTGCTCTTATCGGTGGTTTCTGATGATGCCGTCCTCGTTGAATACGCTGAATGTTCACCTGTTGTGCTTCCAAGTTGGTTGAAGTGAAGTGGGGAGGGGGGAGTCTCTATGAACCAACCTTACCACTTTCGACTAGATATGCAAGTTTCTGGTCGATCACAATAATAAAACACTTGCACGCTATCGATTAATGCTCACTGGTCCGAATTTATTCGGATTTATTGATCAATATCCGTATCGATGGACCAAATGTTAAGCGTTATAGAGTTGTGGACTGTATATGTACGTTTTTATAGATAAACACCGTGATATATTTAGATATATATTTTACGTTAAAATTGAGATAATAGACACAAGGGTGACTATTTGCAGTAGAATGTTCTTTTTTACTGACTCTTAACGTCTCTCGTTCGTATTTTAGCTACCTGCTCCTAATAACATGACTAGAGCAGGGATGCTACAAAGGCGAACCTTTAAATTATTAGAACGCGAACAATAGAAATTATAAAAACTTATTGAATCAAATCTTTCCAGATGCAATTACGGACAAAGATCTGAAATTTCACAGAATTTATTTAGTATTAAATGAATAAAAATAATTAATTGAATATATGATTTCCTGCATTCGTTATATGAATTATTCGTCCATGCATTCAATTTGGTGAACATTGAAATTAAATAACTTAGGCAATTTTTATAAGATTCATAAAAAATTGCATGGAACTTTCTTCCTATAAGATTCATAAAGTATTTTCACAAAGTTTTATTTCTTGCGACTCAATTTTAATTACTTGGGGAACGCATTCATAAGTGAAAAAATTTTGGATTTGTATTATTTCATCATTGCCAGTTTACACTTGATCATTGAATTAAGTTATATTTGATAAACTCACGCGATCGTACGCTAATATATGAAAAATTGTAGTATTTTTATCTGATCTCATTGAAGATTTGAATAAGCATCCAAAAGATGCTGGTAAAATAAAATCAAAGTGTCTAATCAAAATCGAGTGATGAATATTATTTTAATAATTAGCTAATCTCTTCCTGGTGGTATATGAACTGATTAATGTTTCATGGAACTTGAAGAAAACACCCTGCAAAAGTTTGACAAAATATTGAAATTTGTTAAAATTTAGTTAACAATTTTTCGCGTTCTAACTTATTTCTTCGTTCAAAAATATTTTTAATCATCGCAACAGTTAAACTATGCATATGTTCATTTTTTTTTGCATCGCTCAGATATCTTTTGCAAAAAAGTGTCGCATATCAGGACAAAAACCTGTTGCAATGATTAAAAATATTTTTGAACGAAGAAATAAGTTAGAACGCGAAAAATTGTTAACTAAATTTTAACAAATTTCAATATTTTGTCAAACTTTTGCAGGGTGTTTTCTTCAAGTTCCATGAAACATTAATCAGTTCATATACCACCAGGAAGAGATTAGCTAATTATTAAAATAATATTCATCACTCGATTTTGATTAGACACTTTGATTTTATTTTACCAGCATCTTTTGGATGCTTATTCAAATCTTCAATGAGATCAGATAAAAATACTACAATTTTTCATATATTAGCGTACGATCGCGTGAGTTTATCAAATATAACTTAATTCAATGATCAAGTGTAAACTGGCAATGATGAAATAATACAAATCCAAAATTTTTTTCACTTATGAATGCGTTCCCCAAGTAATTAAAATTAAGTCGCAAGAAATAAAACTTTGTGAAAATACTTTATGAATCTTATAGGAAGAAAGTTCCATGCAATTTTTTATGAATCTTATAAAAATTGCCTAAGTTATTTAATTTCAATGTTCACCAAATTGAATGCATGGACGAATAATTTATATAACGAATGCAGGAAATCATATATTCAATTAATTATTTTTATTCATTTAATACTAAATAAATTCTGTGAAATTTCAGATCTTTGTCCGTAATTGCATCTGGAAAGATTTGATTCAATAAGTTTTTATAATTTCTATTGTTCGCGTTCTAATAATTTAAAGGTTCGCCTTTGTAGCATCCCTGCTCTAGTCATGTTATTAGGAGCAGGTAGCTAAAATACGAACGAGAGACGTAAAGAGTCAGTAAAAAAGAACATTCTACTGCAAATAGTCACCCTTGTGTCTATTATCTCAATTTTAACGTAAAATATATATCTAAATATATCACGGTGTTTATCTATAAAAACGTACATATACAGTCCACAACTCTATAACGCTTAACATTTGGTCCATCGATACGGATATTGATCAATAAATTCGAATAAATTCGGACCAGTGAGCATTAATCGATAGCGTGCAAGTGTTTTATTATTGTGATCGACCAGAAACTTGCATATCTAGTCGAAAGTGGTAAGGTTGGTTCATAGAGACTCCCCCCTCCCCACTTCACTTCAACCAACTTGGAAGCACAACAGGTGAACATTCAGCGTATTCAACGAGGACGGCATCATCAGAAACCACCGATAAGAGCAAAGAAACATACTAACATTTTTCACAGATTAGCATACGATCTAGTGAGTTTATCAAATATAACTTAGATCGAGTGTAAACTGTCAATGATAAAATAATACAAATTCAAAATTTTTTCACTTATGAATGCATTCACTGAGCAATTCGTAAGAAATAAAATCTGATGAAAAAAATTTCAGGCATCTTATTACATGCAAAGTTATTTTGTTTTTCCATAAAAATTTTGTGAATCTTATATGAACAAAGTTCCATTGAGTCTATTTAAGCATTCGAACCGTTTCATGTATACGAAAAAAGTTTCAATCATATCAATTTTGATTTTTCAAGAAACAAAAGGACGGTTTATTTACAGAATACGTAAATTCAATTTTTGAAATTAAAACTAGAAAATAGCTGTTGGTCATCTAATTGTAGTAATGATCAAAACTAAATATATGGAATAGTACTTTCAAAGGTATGTAATGATATTTCGGAAAATGTTTTTCAACAGTTTTTGCGGTCAACGGGAAAAACTTCCTAAAAATTCAAGAGTTTTGTGAACGAATTTCAGATCCCTAGAAAAAATAGCACGTTATCAAAATTATCATATAGTGTAGCAACCAGAATCTAAAATTTATTCAGTACAATTTGATAAAAGACGTCTGCTTCCTGAAAATTTCGATAGCCTACCCAACTTTTCAAGTTGTGAAATATATTTTATGAACTTTCTGCCAAATTTGGTAATAAAGTTTCATATCTTTCAAAAAGTAGTTTTATGTTTCACAAGCAAGTTATGTAATTCGAAAAAAGAAGACCCAAATAACTCACCAAGGGAATTCAAACCAAAAATAATTCATCGAGTGTACTAATGAATTTATTCGAATTGGCAGCGGCGTACAGTGAAAAAGTTTAACATTTATGTTCGTTCAATATTTTATATAGCGTTTTTTCATTTGCATAGTTCTAAAGTCAAACACTATTATTTATATTTGAGAAGCAATCTCTTATTCCATATTTTATAAAACAATTTTATTCGTTTAGTATAGATGTGTGTGGGCTTTTTTTTGACATGGCAAGGTATGTGATTGTTTATAACTATGCATACAATTATAAAATTATTAAATTTTCAATGTAGAATAATAGAATGAATTAATAATTTAACTTTATTACTACTTCATATAAAGTATGGGTTATAATTTATAATCTAAGTTGAATTAAATACATAATGCTTAACTCCCTATCAATTTATTTATATAATATTGATCGTATTAGCATCATAATTTTCAAACACTAGGAGGTTTTGTCTATATTTCATATGAAAAGTTTTTCTTATTCAAAAAGCTGTCCGTCATTCATCGTAATAATATACGATATTTACAACTGATTTATCACACATGTGATTTAGAATTTTTAAAATTTTATACATGTACCCTTTTTTCCCCCGGGTATGAGGGAGCTGTTATGATACCTGTAAATGAATGTTCAAATTACATTTTTTTTTAAAATTTTGATATTTCCAACTAAGAAAGAGAATAATTAAACTTTTGTTTTGATTATTTAAAGGAAAAATATTTTTTCATTCCAGGTAAATGACATTTTTTTTATCTTCGCTTCAAATTGAAGCTTGTGGTATACATAAAATTAAACAGAAATGGAAAATATGCGATCTATAATAAAAAATTTCGCATTCTGTCCAATCAAAGAAATAAAATCTGATTGATCTGATGAATTTCATGCTAAGACTCAAAATTGTATGTTAAATGCTTAGATAATTCTAGAAATAATTAATAAATAACATGTTTTTTAAGAATACCTTTATTTTTAATACATAATTTACATAAAGTTTATTGTTATATAATATCGTACATTTTTGTACATAGCTCTACCAGCATCGCCTTTATATACAATAATATAACTACCAACTTACACTATCTAACACAATATTCTCAATATTGAAATAATATTTTACAAGCAATTCATACATATGGGGGTGAGTCATTGTAACTCAATTTTATAAATTCAGTACAAGTTTGTATATCCATTACGAGCATTTTCAGTAAGGATGGAATCGGCAAAATAATCAATTGGGCAATACTCTGTTATATTGTTGAGTTGTAATTACCATCTATTGATGACGATTGAGGCGTGTAGTGGTAGCCGGAACTCTGGGGGTATTTCCTTTGAAGTTCCATTTCTTGCATTGTTCTCCTTGATTTGTCCGTCTGGAATCCCGTTGGCCATCTCCAAGTTATAATTATGGTGATTGTATTATACCATCTCCACCTCTTCGTATGTGTGTGTGTGTGTGTGTGTGTGTGTGTGTGTGTGTGTGCGTGGGCGTTTTTTGAGTATGGAGGACGACCATTGTAGATGATTTTTTTATTTACGCACCTGCACAAGCTCATACTTTTGGGCATTATACTCGTATTCATAATCTGTATACACTGGTACATACTCCACACCGGTTTTCAAAAAAGACGGATCCGTAACTGCAGCCTCGCATACTGCATCAATTACCTTCCACTGAAGATTACTCAGATTCTTGAAGAAATCCGAGGCCTCGTTCTTTTCTTCTTCAGCGAGAATATCCAACTCATCCTGAGTTAGATATTCCCTAATGTGTTTCAAGTAGACACCATGATTGTTTTTCTCCAATTGCATTATGACCTCCGCCATTGTTAGTTGCCCCTCTATGAATTTTGTACAGATTTCGGCACTTGACCAGTATTCGTCAGCCTTCTTCTCTGCACTCACAGGATCAATATAATCTGTATTGTATATGGATGCGTGATTCGCATCCCAGCTTAGATGCATAAATAAGTGGTATAAATACAGCACTCCACTTTCGCGGTCTAAAATATCGGAGGAGTAGTTGAATCCGAACATTTTTCAGCAGATTTTCAAGAATTAGTCTGAACTAGACAGAATGATAACCCAAACTATTCACACTGTGTTTATATAATAGCTATCCCTACCTCCGGAATTCTATGAAATCACACAATTTCGTAAAAAGATTTGATTGAATAAGTTTTTATAATTTCTATTGATAGGTTTATCGGTTTTGCCAATATAAATGATTAAAGCAATATGAAATGCTTCAATTTCATTTTTAAGTTATTTTGTTCTTCCATAAAAAATATTTTCAACTAAGAGAGAGAATAATTAAACTTTTTTGATTTGAGTATTTAAAGGAAAAATATTTTTATTTTATTCCTGGTAAATTACATTTTTTTATCTACGCTTCAAATTGAAGCTTGTGGTATACATAAAATTAAACGGAAAAAAGAAAATATGCGATCTATAATAAAAAATTTCGCATTCTGCCCAATCAAAGAAATAAAATCTGATTGATCTGATGAATTTCATGCATTTTATAGGAAAATAGTTACTTAAGTTATTTTGTTCTTCCATAAAAAAATTTGTGAATCTTATATGACAAAAGTTCAATAAATTATTCAATCTCACCAAATTGAATATACAAATCATTAGTAAAAGGTAACCAGGAATCATAAATTCAATTAATTATTTATATTCATATAATTTCCTAATAGGTTTTATGAAATTTCAGATTTTTGTTCGTAATTACATCTAAAAAGATTTGATTGAATAACAGTTTTGATTGATAAGTTTATGAGTTTGGCCAATATAAATGATTAAAGCAATATGAAATGCATCAATTTCATTTCGGAGGACTAGGTACTATTGTATTGTATGTTTATAATTATCGGATATCTTTATTTCTAACATTTTAGACGCTTTTATTCACAACAATCGTGGACAGGAGTTCGGGTTTCTTCGGTAATTTTCGGAGATTGCACAATAACAGGTAAGTATGGAGGAATGGTGGGGGTCGTGGAAACTGCTATCGTGGAAAGTAAAGTAATGTGCGTTTTTTACCTATATGAATAAATTTTTTGATTATGTTAATTTTTATATAATATCATACATTTAATCATATTTATATACAATAATATAACTACCAGCTTACACTATCCAATACAATATTCTCAATATTGTAATAATATTTCACAAGTAATTCATACATATAGGGTGAGTCATTGTAACTCAATTTTATGAATTCAGCACAAGTTTGTATATCGATTACACGTAAATGTTGCTTACGCATTTCAGTGAGATTGAAATCTGCGAAATAATCAATTGTGCAATACCTGGTAATAACATTTTATATTATTGAATATCAACACGTTGTTACATGTAGAAATCACCCCCACCACTGACGCGCCTGAATTCTGTGAAATCACACGATTTTGTACCTGCCCACCCCACGTTGAATAACTCAGCGACGGTTTCTATGAATTCATAAAGGAATACGAATTTTGGTCTAAATTTGTAAAGAGATATTCACATCAACCTTTTGTGTGTGTTTTCTTAGAAATATTACCTGCACCCATATCTAATGTCAGGGGTGGATTTCATACGATTTACGAATTTTGGTCTAAATTTGAAAAAATATTCAATTCTCAAGATCATCAATCATTAGTTAATACGGTCCTGTCTCGAACACCTGGTCTAACAAAAGACTGCACCGCACAATAGGAACAATAGACCGGCTCGAACAATAGGAACAATAGACCGGCCCTAACAAAAGAAACACCTGGCATCACAATTGGCTGCACACCTGCACCCAAACAATAGGAACAATAGACCGGCTATGATTTATGACCTTGAGCTGTCACCATCAATCATTTTTAATGGCTCTGGGTGCATCCTTTCTACTGACGTTTCTTTAATTCACTGTTGGATTGTGAATGAAGCATTCTCTTCGTAGATTACATATAACTAGCCCCCTTGAAAGCTGTTTGATGATTTTTTGAATTATTGAAAAATTTTCCTTGATCACTTTATGTAGTATATTAAAAAGACCATGGCCAACTTGTATATTTTTCATGATTTGATTTTGACAAAATAATATTAAAATTTAAATGAATGCTCCTGTTGGTGAAGTTAGATATACAGTGTGACTCATTTTTAAAAGAAAACACCCCTGTAAAATTTGGGGATTTCAACAATTTTTTTCAAATATCAAGTACTTAAAGGCGTATCTTGGCACCAAATTTGAAATGTTTATTACAATTTCCAGAGCATACTACGATATTTTTCCATAACAAAGTTATGTGAACTCAAAATTCGAATACTCACACTTAACAGTCACAAAAAAACACACCCAATATTAACAGATAGCCATGGAAATATTCTTTTGAATAATTTCAACAATAAAGTACCAACAGATTTAAAAAATTAAATAGCGTAAATATTTTCGATGAAAATAAGAGAATTACATTCAAGTTTTCACGCACCTAAGACCTTATAGAATTTTCAATTTAAACCTCAGTTGCCATAGTAATGGTATCATTACTAAAATATTTTAGTGTACTATTGTCAACAATATTCACCACAGTTCTTCGAATTATTTTGTGTCATGGCTGCAAGATTGAGAATTAGAGAGAAAATTCAAATTATACGCCTTTTGGGAGATGACTTTAGAACTGCTAGACAGATGTGTAGAGTATTTAATGAGAGACATGCAGATCGTCCTTGTATAAGTTTCGGTACGTTAAATAATTAGTCCCCTTTCAAATGTACAAATATAGGCTCCCGTGTGCTCCTTCAGTATGCAAGTGTGGAAGTAGTCTTAATCTCTTCGTTTGACCATGTAGAAACATAATTTTGAAGGTGGCACTCTCAAAAATGGTGCGTTTGGGCGCTGCCGGCCAAAAACAAAATGGCCGCCATCAAAAACATGTTTTCCTATTTATATCAGTAACCGTTGAAGATACGAAAAATGTTGTCGGACAAAAAATGTAGCCTGACAGATTGTGCATATAAAAGGTTTTCACAAGTTTCTTTGTATAACTAACCGTTTTCTCAAAAAAATTACTTTTGCAAAACGAAATATTAAGATATGAAAAAAACGAAGTTTTAGGGTTTTGCAAGCACATATTCAAAGTTTTTGAAATTTTTAACATGTTTACTGATTTATTATAATAATAACTGTATTAAACTTCAATAAATTAACAAATATACCATTTTTATAATTTTTTTTATGTAGGAAATGGAAAGAGTAAAGAGACATTTCTTGAAAAGCTCTAATTTGTAATAACAATACTGTTGAAAAAATACAATGTTACAGGATTACATAATATGTCAAATTTTCAAATACAATCAATATCACTGTAAATGCCAATTTTAATTAAACCTAGATCTTCATCATTGTCTTCCTCGCATTCTCCCGTATTGTCGCAATGGTCAGGATCACCTTCGCACTTGCACATTTCAGTACACCGGAGTCCATTTAACTGACACGTACATAGAGGACAGCAACGTCTTTTTGAGCATGAGCAGCTGCAAAGCTCCACGATAAGCTTTGGTGCACAGGGGTTGGTACAAGCAACACGCTCGTATGCACAAGGTACCTATTTTCTGCCATCCAAAATCTGATGGTGATGGGTTATTAGGATGCTGAATTAGGTCCTCATTCCACTAAAATCACTGAAGGTGAGCCCGTAGCAATGCTGGATTTAGTGCTGATTTTGTTAGAGGAAGGTTCTCATCTTGATGTTGTTTTTTAGTAAACAAGAACCATCGCACTGCTCCTATGTCTGTCAATGATGTTTGGGGATGTACAGCTGAAAGCTTGTTAAGTAGTTGAATTGCTTGAGGGGTTTATCCCCGGGGAGGAACTAAATATTTTTTACACACTGGAAGTCGCATTTTTGTTTGAATTTGGAAAAAAAATCATAATTTATTGAATATATTCTTTAGACTGGATACGTTATGAAAACCTGCTCTTCTAATGCAGCTCGCTGCGATAGAGTTTTTTATGTAAACTTAAGTCGCTGGAAAATGTAGGTAGTGTCTCGAATTTCTACGTCCCTGAAAATAGAATGATTAAACTTAGTTTTTTGATGAATGAAGTAATAATTCTAGAGTTCTATATATGTATATATATATATTGTGAATAACGCAGACTACAACTGATATTTCTGTTATTCACGACTTCTAATAGAATAAACTTTTTACTTCTTCAAAACGTTATATTTGACAATTCTATATAAATCAATCTGACAATCTCACAACCACCTTTGTTACTCATATTGTGTATCCTAAATCAACCCAACATATTCAATTCTAACATCCTCCCCCCGTAACAATTTGCGAAGTGAATTGAAAATTAAAAAATTGTAACTAATCAAAACCAAAACGTTGTGGTTTCTTGACGCTTCTTCCAACTCTCGTCACAGTGGTGACACCATCATCAATGCTGCTGCACTTGCTCGACATCTTCTCCTCTGTGTCCTTTCCTTCAGTAACTTCCTCTTCTGTCTTGTTTCCCCTTTGATTAGAGCTCTCCAATTCTTTTGTTTCCTGAAACCTAATCTCCAAAGGAAACAGTCGTTGAAATGGTCGATTCATCTCTCCATTCTTAGTCTTGACTTTTGCTACTCTTGGTTTTCCATCTTTACCCGAATATATTTCCACAATTCTTGCTAATGGCCAATCTATTCTTTTAACATTATCGGCGCCAACGTAGACAATGTCCCCAACTGTCAAACTACCCTGTCTCCTCCGACCAGTGTTCGCTAAGTTCGCTAAATACTCTTTTCGGAATCGACTTCGAAAATTATCTCGTAATTTCTGTATGTATCGGTGACGTCTTATCAGGCTGTTTCTATCTATGTCATCAAATTGTGGCAATTCGTTCGTTTTCAGGTCCATAATGAACATTGAAGGGCTCAAAGGCATCAAAGCATCATCTTCTGAAAAATATGTTAGTGGACGAGCATTTATGATTGCTTCACAATCACATAAGAGGGTATTCAATTCTTCGTAGGTTACAGTTGCTTTCCCAAGATTTCTTCGCAACAGTTCCTTTACCATCCTAATTATCCTCTCCCACCATCCTCCCCACCAAGCAGCGGTGGGTGGATTGAAATGCCACTTTATTTTGTTGACTGATGAATATTCCAAAATTTTTTGCCAATCAATTTTCTCCATTGAGTTATTAGCTCCAATAAAATTTGTTCTATTATCTGAATATATATTGGAAACTCTTCCTCTACGAGCTACAAACCGTCTTAGTGATAAAAGAAATGTTTCAGTTGAGAGTGACCTTGCCAATTCCAAGTGTACTGCTCTGTACACAGCACATGTGAACAAAACTATCCATGATTTGCCTCCGTCTTTCAAGTATAATGGTCCAGCTAAGTCTACTCCCACTGTTTCGAATGCTGATCCACATTTGATTCTATCTCTTGGTAAAGATGCAAAAGGTGTATCGACATATTTACTATTGAACCTTTTGCAAATAATACATCTGTATAAAACTTGTTTTATTGTCCTTCGAACTTTCAGAATCCAATATTTTTCACGTAATATACTCATTAATGTTTGAACACCAACATGTAAATTGATTCGATGTTGTTCTTCTAGGAATTTTTGAATGAGTTTGTGTTTTCCTGGTAACAATATTGGATATTTGAAATCGAATGTGTCTTCCATCAAGGTAAGTTTTGTTTTGATTCTCCATAACCCATTATCATCTTTCATAATTTGCATATTATGGAGATAATTTGGAGTACTTCCGAACATTTCTAACTGAATAGATCTCAATAGACATATTTCTGCTTTCTCAATTTCTTCAAATGTAAGTTCTCCAGTACTTTTCGTATATCTTTTTTTTGAATTGTAATAAAAACGAAACATCCATCCAATCATCCTAACAATTTTGGAATATTTCGAAAAGTAATTGAAATCCACTGTTGAAATATTTTCTGCACAAATCAAGGCTTGTATTGACTTTTTCTTTTCTATATCTACTTGCTCTGTTGAACAAATTATTTCATTATGTGGCCAATTGTCTTGATCGCTGTACAACCAATCAGGACCATCCCACCAACTACTTTCTAATAAATACTTTACACTACATCCTCTAGATGCTATATCTGCAGGGTTCATTTTTCCAGGAACATGATTCCAATCTTGAATGCTACTACAAGCTTTTATTTCCCTAACTCGATTTCCCACAAATGTATTCCAGTTACCTTTCGATTTGACCCATGTCAATGCCACCATAGAATCAGACCAGTAAAATGTTTTAATGTCACGGAAAATCGGAATTATCTTAATAGTTTGACATAATCTAGTACCTAGAACCATCGCTAATAATTCAAGCCTTGGTAAAGTTGTATTCTTAGGCGCCACCCTGGACTTGGCCAATAAAAATCGAATGGTAGTGTTTCTCTTTATCGTAGATCTCAAAAATATACAAGTTGCAAATGCTAATTTGCTGGCATCACAAAAAATATATATTGTGGTCATTTCAGAATCTTCTAAATTAGCATTTTTGCATATTGTTCGAGGTATTTTACAAAAACTGAGTAACTGAATTTGTTTTAACCATACTTCAAATTGAGTTTTGATTTCTAATGGTAAACTTTGATCCCAATCTATTTTGGATTTCCATGTTTCTTGCAATAAAAGCTTGGGAATCAGAGAAACTGGACTGATAAACCCTATGGGATCAAATAGTTTTTGAGCAACTGATAATAAACCTCTCTTTGTCATAGGACAACTATCTATTTTATTCAATGAGCTAATATCACAAAAAAGTGTATCTTCGTCAACATTCCATAATAAACCTAATAACCCAACTATATTTTCAATTGAATGAGTACTCGATACTTTAGAACTTGAACTTGCCTCATTATGATTATGAACCCATCCTCTCAGATTGAACTTTGCTGAACTCATCAGAAAAATACTATTATCGATAAACTGTTGTAATTCTACTTCATTTCTAACACTTGAGACACAATTATCCACATAAAAAGAATCTTTCAATTTTTCTGCAGTCTCTTTTAAAAATGTCGGTGCCCTATCCAAATGATATGATATGGTGGCTGAAAGAAGAAAAGGACTAGATTTGACACCAAATACAACCCTACAATGTCTATATATTTTCATTTCTTCTTTTGAGTAATCCTTCCACCATAAAAATCGTAAATAATCCCTATCTTCTTGTTTGATACCAATTTGCAAAAATGCTTTTTCGATATCAGAAATGACACCAATAACACCTATGCGGAATTTGAGTAGAAGTGAAGGAATCATTTCTAAAAAATTAGGTCCCGTTTTTAAACAGTCATTCAATGAATTACCACATATATCCTTAGCTGAAGCATCGAAGACCGGTCTAATTCTCGTCGTTGTGCTGGATTCTTTTATCACTGCATGGTGAGGTATGTAGTGTATTCCCTGCTTTTTCTCATCGTTTTCGATTTCTTCAATTATTCCTAATTCTTCCCATTGATTGAAAACTCCTTCATAAGCGTCGAATAATTTCCGGTCAATTAATCTCTTCGTATCGGACTTCAATCTCTTCTGCGCCAAAATTTCATTTTTATTAAGTGTGGGATGGCCTTCAGCCCAAGGTAAATCAACTTGATATCTACCATCATGCTGAGAAATCGTGTCATAGAAAGTTTGCAATGTTTCTTCTTCCAGAACATCTCTTTTCTTCACTTCTGGTGGATCTCCAATACTCAAGTCACTTTCAACCTTTTTATTTTCTTTCTTTTCAGAATCATTCCTTTCGGTGACTAAGTCAGGACACATAATAGTGTAATGCCTTTTGGAACATATCAAGCATTTCACGAAGGTTTTACAATTATTTATGGCATGATTTTGTTTCAAACAAGCGAAACAACCTTTATTTTGGATAACACATTCTTTTTTCTGATCCAGAGAAAATGACTGTGCCTTTATGCAGTCCTGGCTCAAATGTGACTTATCACAAAATAAACAATTTGGAATTTTCTTACTGTATGTTCCTGTTTCTTTTCCGTCGAATTTTCTCAACTCAATCTTTGGCAGATTGAATTTTCTTCTATTCCGCTCGTTGCTACCACTACCTTCTTTACTGTCTATATCGCCATCAAATACTCGAAGAAGATTCTCACATTTAGATTGGAATTCGAAATATTTACCTCTGTATGTTTGTATATCTTGATATTTTCGATCCAAATCGTCTGCAAGTGCGTCGGAAAACAAATAATCCCTCAAATTCTCATCTACACTTGCAAGTCTCGCAGCCGAATCTTCTAAATTCTTCAAAACGGACTCTAATTGGTATCTTTCAACGCATTGTCCTTTTTTGATTTCTTCATCCAGGAAATTGATCTTGTCACAAACGACAGTAACTTGTCGTCGTAAGAACCCCCTTTCTTTCTTAACTGATTCCATAGCAGGGTCCTGTCACGGTCGCCAAAATGTGAATAACGCAGACTACAACTGATATTTCTGTTATTCACGACTTCTAATAGAATAAACTTTTTACTTTTTCAAAACGATATATTTGACAATTCTATATAAATCAATCTGACAATCTCACACCCACCTTTGTTACTCATATTGTGTATCCTAAATCAACCCAACATATTCAATTCTAACATATATATATATATATATATATATATATATATATATATATATATATATATATATATATATATAAATATATATATATATATATATATATATATATATATATATATATATATATATATATATATATATATATATATATTCATAAATGGAGCAGAGAATCTCAGAAATTCCACAAAACGTTACAAATGATCGATTAAAATAACAAAAGGCTATTTGATTCGAGTTTGATAACCATGTAGAATGCTCAAATATATATGTTTCTTCATATTTTTTGAAACCTACCATTTCATGGTTTCCGACACCACAAAAACTAGAATCTATCAGATTCATGTCAAGTCCACCAAACTGTATCAGAAAGAATGTTATATGTAATGGATTGGGTAAACCCTAAGCTTTATCGCCAGAATGTTTTTTTTTAACTTGAGGGACCTACAGTTTGACGCCGGTTCCGAACGGCCAATGGGCTTGTAAACTATGTACATTACCCAACAATTTTTAATCATATATAACCACTAAATTCCGGACATACACAACACCCAAGAGCGAGGTGGGACTCGAGCCCACAATCCTCGGTTTACAAACGGTATAAGGCGGTTCACCTTACCGCTGGTCTACCGAGGCCTCTCGCCAGAATGTTATTATAAAGCAAAAGTCAAATTTGAATTATAAATGAGGAATTTAATACAGAATATTTATAATCAAGTGCGCAGAAATTGAAAGCTTTCAATAGTTATATATAAATAATGAGAGATTTGCTTCGTATCTATATAATTTACAGGTAATAAGTAAAATATAAAATGGCGAATGCGCCGGAGTAGTCCTAAGTTGAAACTAAGTTGTAACATATTATACAAGTTTCAGCTCTTCTATAATCTTCAACAATACCAAATCTCACACTGCTCTGTATATTCTCAAAAAGTGATGAAAATTTTTCTCTTCTTGTATTAATATAATAATAGTTGATGGAATCCGTCGTTACTACGTGATAATTTAACATGATGAACAAAAACTAAATTTGAATTTACTACGTTTATTATCACAAAAATATTTTGAAAAATATAACACTGCGATTGCAATTTCGGTCACATTGAGTTAAGAACTGAATACATAATTATAGATTTGCGCTTACGGGTTGGAAATAATTATTGCAGGTACCTAAATAGACAAGAGGAACACATTTCAAGAAGTAGATTTCCCAAATTGGTACAATACAATGTTCTTAGAAAAATCGTTATTGTTTGAATACACTAAATAAAGGAGAAGATATCAAGTCATTCTGGTCGTTCAGCAAGTTATCTTTTGCATTATGATTGAGTTTAAATATTTCTAATGACTCTAAGTAAGTAAGTTTGGTTCCTTTCGGTAATTTGTGCATGATTTGAAAATTATCTATTTGTGAAAATGGGTGGTGGTTTTCACGGCAATGATTTGAAAACGTTGAATCCATTTTATTTTTCAAAAAAGATTGTTGGTGCTTTTTAAATCTTGTCTTGAAGGATCGACCAGTCTGACCTATATATACTCCTTTACATACAGGACAAATCAACTTATAAACTCCTGAACTTTCAAATTTTGAAGTGATATCTCTGGCATTGAATAAAAATCCTGAGAGTTTTGTCTTAGGTTTGGAAGCAATTTTAATATTACATTTAGGTATGACATTAGCAACTTTTTCTGTTAGAGGACCAACATATGTTGAAGATGTGAATTTTTCCGATTTTTCTATTTTTAATTGAGGATATATGCTGTTGTACGCTAGTTGACTAAGTTTCTTGTTTATCATTTTATCTATCAAACTTGTATGAAAACCATCATTTGAAGCAATTATTTTTATAGTCGAAATTTCTTTTGCTAAATTTGTTACGGATAATGGAATTGAAAACGCTCTGTGGATTATTGAATTAAAAGCTGAATGTTTATGGGAAAGAGGATCATTTGAATCCGTATTCCGTAGGATTGTGGTCTAGTCCCTCATGGCCCTCCACCCATTTCTATCTAGGCCTGTCTGGATCCAATTATTTGCGATTCTTTTCAGGTCATCGGTCCAACGTGTAGGTGGTCTTCCTCTGTTTCGCTTATCGGTGCGAGGCCTCCATTCCAACAACCTCTTTGTCCACCTGTCGTCGCCCATTCTGGCCACGTGTCCCGCCCAATTCCACTTTAATGTGGTTATTTGCTCGATGATGTATTTCACGCCGTTTCTTCGCCGTAGGTCCTGGTTTGTGACGTGGTCTCTCAAACTCAATCCAATCATTGACCTTTCCATCTTGCGTTGTGCTATTTTGGGTTTTTTCGCGGATGTCATTTTTAAGGTGAGTGTTTCTGCGCCATATGTGAGCACTGGCAGAACGCATTGGTCGAACACTTTTCTTTTCAGGCAGATGGGGAGTTCGCTCTTGAAGACATGTTTCAACTTTCCATAGGCCGCCCATCCTAGCCCGATTCTTCTGTGCAGCTCGCATGTTTGATTATCTCTGGATATTCTTACCTCGTAGCCCAGGTACATACATTTTTCGACCCATTCGATTTCTGTGTTATCGATGTTTATACTTTCGCTCATGACGAGATTTGTCATGATCTTCGTTTTGGAGAGGTTCATTTTCAGACCGAACCCGGAGCATGCCATAATAAACGTAGTAAATTCAAATTTAGTTTCTATTCATTAATATAATAGATTATTGAAGTATATTAGATCTCAAAATTCGATAAATCACAATTTATATCAAATGGTAAAATCAAGGATCCGAAATATATATTCTGAAATTGTAATTCAATGCTTCTCATCAATACTCAATATATCAATAACCATCAATAGATTAAAATACTATAGCTTAACACAAACTATGAAATTAATCTATCTCACTCATTCTGGAGAATATGTTCTTATAATTGGTATATACGCATTTATTCTGGCGTTATGTTTCTTGCCAATGACATGAAGATTACCTGAATAAATAGAGTCCAAGGAGAACATAATATAAATTTCAATTTTTTAACTATTGTAGCGAAAAGAGTTTGTAGTAGTTTGAAACAGTTCAGGAGGTGTTCCTCTCGAAGTCAAAATAAATTTCATCAATAATTAAGGATAGCACTTGTGAATATTAGGCAGAGTGAATACGTCTTCATCATCAAGTTTCAAATAAATCTATTTAATTAATTTATATACTTCATTCATGAAAATTTCATTGGAAATATTGGCCTACGAATTGATCTGCTGCGGAGTGAAATAGTGAAATAAAAAATGTTAGATAGTGTCTCGGGTTCACGCTATTTATCACGTGACATGGGGCACATTTCTCCAGGAGGCATCAGATAATTTATCGTAATACTTGGACAAAATTTATGTGCCATTCTCTATATTTTACGTCGTTGGTCCAGTAGTTACTATCAAGCAAGAAATGATGATCGTTTATGTAGGTCCATATTTTAGTGCAAAAACTTTTTTACGTTTATCGAGCAAATAGTGAGATTATTACTGACGATGAAAATGAAGATACATAAAGAAATACTATAAAATTTTTCAGCTTGAGAAACATGTTGGAATTGTATATAAATCTTTTATTGAATATTACTTCACATAGAGGAAATTAATAACATTGGGAATAAAATGAAATTTTTATATACTTATTTTCACCAAGGCACTAGTTGAAGTGATCCTGGGTTCAAACCCTGAAAAAAATTAATCTGCGACGAGTTTTTTTAAAAGTTTCGCATAATATAAATGCTAGAATACTTGCATAGACAAGTGATGGATCAAATGATATATTGAGTGATAGATATCCATATGCAGTTCAAGAAATAAGTACACAGAAGTAATTCAAGAATCCCGGCGCTCTTATACATACTCAGGAAATTAATAGAACACGTAGCATTTGATTTTCTTCTTCTGAAATGAATAGTTTGGTTTCGATAAAACTAGCGTCTCTAAAAGACAAAAAATTATTAACTTCATTAATATTGAAAAAGTTGTCTTAAGGAAACTCGAATGAAGCTTATTGATATCACTTCCCAAAATATTGAATACATCTGCGTATTATCAACTTTTTTGTGAGCTCCCTCATCAGAGGGAATAAACGAAATAGGTATTAAAAAAGATTGAGTACTTCTCATGACTTCTCTCATGACTCTCTGAGTACTTTCTCATGACTTCTCAAACTTGTGAAACTTCATCAAAATATTGGAGAATGGATATAATCTATGGACTTAATACAAAAGGTGGAAACTAATAACGTACTGAGCTTCGATGAACGAAAGACATTCGGAATTTTCTTCGACCATGAACTATCAAGAAGGTGAGTGACATTCCCATCTATCCTTAGAGATTAATGTTATAAACATGGTCACCACAAACGATAAAAAAAAAGGTTGACTGCTTCAGACTTATTGGATTCTCCTCAGTATCGTCTATCTACTAAATGTGGTAACCATACAGTTCATGTCACTCAAACCTAATGATTCCGAAGATGGTAGTAGCAGTGTCGTGTTGACATGTCACTTTCCATCTACCAAAATACAGAATATAACCTTCAAATATGGAGGATAAATGTAAGGAGTACCTACCATCTCGTATGGAGAAATAGTCGCAGAAGTGTCCAATTGTAAGCTGCAAATAGCAGTTCTCAAACCCTTCAGAGTGGTACTAAAATAGCAAGAGAGCATGAAATACGCTACTGCCAAATAATGTGATTTAGTCATTGTGAATTCGAAGTTTAAAAACTATGTTATGTTATTCATTTTTAAATAACTGTTGTTGTTATTTATTATTAATTTATTAAATTAGTCAAGTCTTTGATTTTTTTTCTATTGAACTCAGTTCGTTTTCCCCAATTTTTTTAAGGTACCTACTATTTGAAAAATGTCGGTCTTCTGTTTCAAAGAAAGAGAGAAACTATATTCCACTCACTCCACTATGAATTGTCATACAAGAAATGTGCATAAGGTTGAACCTGAATCCATAGACTACGATGAATCTGTTGGTCTTTAATTGTTGTGAAGGCTGTAAACTTTCGATCAAGGGTGAAAATACGAACTTCAAATCAAAAAAGGTGGTGTTATTCGAACACTTCTAATAATTTATCAGCCATCTGCCAGTATTTGTTAATGAGGTGAATAAGTAAAAATTACTCAATTATGACTACAGCGCCTCATTTAAAATGTACCCGTTTGCTATTGTGGCGCCACCAATTTGACCCTTTTTGACGGACACCGAGATGACTCCTTATCTTTACACTCCATACCTTCAAGCTAGGTGGAAAACGTCTTGCATCAAGAAACTCATGATACTATCACCTTAAGGGTAAATTCTACCTTTGCGGGCACGAACTGTCATGCAGACATTGTTGATTCGGCATAATCAGTACACCATACAGCAAAAGAAGTTCCGGATTATTTCCTAATAATCCTGTTCAAGGCACGGAAAAGTGAAAATAATATGAAATATTTGTGGCATTCACAGTGTATGTCAATCTTCAAGTGGATCTTGCTATATGATTATATACGACAACAACATATCTATCCATACTTAAGAGGCGAGTGTTATAAACATCAAAGTGTATGTCGATAGACATACTGTTTTGGACTTATTGGGTTCTCTTCAGAATCTATCGAATGTAGTAACCATCCAGATAGTTTCACTCATACCTAATTATTCCAAAAAGTAGCATCAGTGACATGTAAACATACCACTCGTCATTAAGGCACCAAGCCCCAAGCTTGATGGAACACTTCCGTCGTCGATAAATTCATACATCCAATACCTCACAAGTGGCAACTATATTTGCATGATAGACATATTATTGTTTGTTTGATATGTAAGTATACAACGCAAGAGCACGCCCCGGGTTATTCCCTAACAATCCTATTCAGGACAGGAAAACGTGAAAGAAATATGAAATATTTGAGACACTTCCAGAACACGCCGATTTTGAAATAATACAGTAATGAAATGCTGAGATATTTAGTCCAAGAATCGAAATTAGCCGAATACATCTCCTAGTGGAGCCAGCTTAATGAGTCTCGATGGCAACGATTTTCTCATCCATCCTTTATGGATGAATATTATAAATACCAAGGTCGTCCCTAAAATCGGAACCCTGCCTGCGATCTGCTTCGTTATTTCGGCCGTTCGGTGGGATCCTACGGACTACGTTCTCGCTGCCGATCTCCCAAACACTTTTTTCATAATGAGAGCAAAAAGCGGCCAAAGGCCGCCTGTTAGGACGCATGCATCCATACAAAAGAAGAGAAAGGCAAAATATTCACATATTTCGTAATATCAGATGGAAAATCAAACAAATCAACTTGTATAATATTAAATATTTCAGTCTAATTTTCAACAAATCTTCCATCGCAATTCTTGTAGTAAGAAGAAATTATTGATATTTCAATCTGATCCAAAAATATAATAATTTTTGACATTTTTCTTCGACTTGAAATGTTATTTCCTCGATAACGGACTCAGAACTCTGCCTCAATGAATTCATTTAAATATAAGTTAACTGTCTTCCACAGCTTCAAGAACATGAATGATTTAACCTGTGGAAAATTTTCATTCAAGTTAGGAGATCGAACTATTACTGTCTCGTTTATGTTATTAAAAAGTTGGTAACAATACCTGTCCGTTTCTTTTTAATTTCCTTCACTAGTTCTAATGAAGATATAAGTATTTGTGGTACGTCTTTTGCTATTTGTAGTTTCTCTCACGAATCTATGCAGTTTTTTCAAGTCGTTTGGATAATTTCATATATTTTCGGTTTAATGATACGTTTTCTTGATTTTTATCAATTCGTTATGTTCATTTCTATAGTTTGATTATTTCTCCAAGTATCAAACTATTTCTTCAGTCTATTGCTATATTTGCTAAAAATGATAATTTCCTGTGATGATTGTATTTTCAAGTCTTTTAGGGTGTAAGGATTTGGATGAATTACAGCCTCCAGTTAAATTATGACACAACATAATAAGATTTTGAGTAGTGACGATATTGTCATTTTTACTTACTATCAATTTTGTTTGCATTTTCCAACAGTTAAGCTGTTTTTCAAATACCAGGTTCATTATTAATTTTAGTTACTTCAGTTATTGTGAGGAAAATTAGAAAATGATCGTTAATATTTATATTTATTGTATACAATTCAAAATTATTCATGTTATTGTTTATATATTTGCTTCAACACAAATAATGGTCTAGATGCGATTTCAGTGTGAACGAAACTTCAACATACGTTAGTGATTTATTTCCATAGGACAGCACCTCAGATGTATGTAATTAATAGATATAATATTATCTGCTTCAGGCACATAACAATAAAAATCACTACTAAGTATATGAATATCTTGTTTTGTTATGTTCGAAATGCAATTCTCCAAGGCATCTATTACAGAAGTATCATGTATCCAAGATGACTTGGAAGTTGGTAATTGTCAAGTTGTCAAGTGGAATATTATAATTCTCACTGTAGGTAATTCATGTTAGTGTTAAAACTGTGAATTTATCACAGTTCGTGAATTCACTTCTTATATTAAAATTTAGAATTAGTATTATAACAAAACCTTCTATCCGATTCATCCTTTCAGAGTATTCTCTTTTTTACTTAATTCAATTCGCCGTATTTGCTATTATTTCATGTTTTTTTCTATATTGAGGTTTCAGATAATTCATAAAAATCATAGCGATAATAAAAAGAACGTAGAGCATAGCCAGAGATAAAAAAGAATGGCAATAGCAACCATTCAAACTAATTTACTCTACATATCTAGTTTCATTCTCAAGACTTTTACTTGTTGTATAATCCAAATTGTAATTTTTATTATCAGTGCCGCAGCTTATTCTATACTCTTCACTAATTCACTACAATTCTCACAAAATTGTTTCCATTCAGTAAAGACGTTTCTTCATGCTTTTCAGAATATTCGTATATAGGTCATGGTATTTTTCTGGTGGTAGCATCATTGAATATTCTAACATTCTCAAAATGGTACACCATATATATTTTTCACACCATACTGCCTTGTAATTGAATATTTGATGAAAAATATTTGTTTCCTTAACATTTCTATTTTCAAAAACATATTGAACTTTAACTTATCCTTCGATATGTCTTTACACTTTCAAATATTTCACAATTTGATCCTTCGTATAATCGTCATCAATATTCATAATCACCATTACAGGTTGCCTCGACTTTACTGAGTCAATATTTTATTGAATACTCGGTATTAATATATATGTATATATATATATATATATATATATATATATATTATATATATATATATATATATATATATATATACATATATATTAATACCGAGTATTCAATAAAATATTGACTCAGTAAAGTCGAGGCAACCTGTAATGGTGATTATGAATATTGATGCAGATTATACATATATATATATATATATATAATATATATATATATATATATAATATATATATATATATATATATATATATATATAATATATATATATATATATATATATATATATATATATATATATATATATATATATATATATATATATATATATATATATATAATGTGATTGTGAAGCCAAGAAATAAACAAGATTCAACCCGAACAAGAAATGAAATTGGTAAAAATATAAACCTAGCTAACCTTAATAATTGGGGTCCAGAAATAACGAACAATTGGGGAAATGGTGCCCTGGTTGTTAAGTGGTCTAAGCACGAAACAGAAAAATTGGTAACTGCAATGAAGGAGAAACTGAAAGATTCCTACAGTGTTGAACTAACCAATCCTACCAGCTTCGATCAAAAAATAGAAGAGAGTAGGTATATTATAGCAAAATCAATTATCAGAAGAAATTAATGTGACTTATATAAGAGAAAACAATTTAGGTTCTACTAAGACAATATTTTGTGAGTGCTCTCCTTATGCATTTAAACAATTAATAGACAAAAAGAAAGTTAACATAGGTTGGGAACGCTACCCAGTATATGGAGACTTGGATATTCCTCGTTGCTTCAGATGACAGGAATATTATCACAAAAAAGCTTCTTGTAAAAACAAAACAGTTTGTGCAAGATGTGGAAAGTACTGCAACAACTGTCTCGAGGCAAACAAACAATACAAGAAGAATTACGAAATAAATCATGAGTCTACAGATGCTGACTGTCCTTCTATTTTGTACCATACACAGGTTTTGAGAAGTAAAACGGATTATTGTATAGATAGGTTTTATGGTTATGTTAAACGAACAACTGATTCTAGGAAGTTTGGGTTCAGCGGATGTTGGCAGCCTTGATCTATTGGTCGAAGTTGAGGGCTTTCATACTGTGGTGAGTACATCAGAGAGATTTCTCAGTTTTATACATTTCAATATGCGCAGTGCTAGAAAAAGCTTCAATGAATTGATAGGCACAATTCAAACATATAATATTGATGTTTGTGTCTTGAGTGTCAGTATAGAGTCAGAAAATAATTTTGAAATTCCCGGATATATTACATATTACAATAAAGCTAACTATAATGAGAATGATGGTGTTCTCAGGTGTTAAACTGAGAATGAGGCATCCAGATGTTGCGTTACTCTTGGTGTGTTGAAGCTTAATGTGGGCGGAATTTCCTGTATGATATTCGGTGTGTAAAGACCAAACCCAACAGATGAAAGACTTTTTATAGAAGACATAGACTCCATTCTAGAGGCTGTGAGGGAGACGAGCCAGGTTCAGATTATTTTAGGCGACATAAGTATAAATACATTACAAAAAGATGACCATATAGTCAATAGTTATTTATCGATGCTGGCGAGTAATGGGTTTGAACCCTACATTCGGTCTCCGACAAGAGTAACGGACGACAGCTCCAGCTGCCTTGATATTTGTAAAACAGAAACGTGGTACTGATGATGTTGAGTATTTTAAATTGTAACATAACAGACCACTATCCAATAGCAATAAATATAACTAACAGAGTTCAGAGTCGCAAACATGTCGATAGTTCTGAAAACTCACAAGAGATCACAAAAATTGACCTACAAAAATTAAAACATCTTTTCATTAATCAGAATTGGTATGATGTACAGGGAAATAATGATGTAGAAATAGCGACAGATAGATTTACAAATATAGTTTCCAATATTATTAACGAATCAAAAATGACAAAACATGTATTTATGAATAAAAATAAAAAAATCAAACCTTGGATTTCCTCAGGACTGATTGCTTCAATAAAAAGACAGCTCTGCAAGCTGAGGACAAGGCAAACAGAAACTACTTAAACCAGCTTCTGAAAAAAAGCAAAAAATGACTACTACAAAGATTTAATTTCACAAAATAAAAAAAACTTGAAGAAAATTTACGAAAATATTCATGAAGCATGTAATGAAAATCCCTCAAACAAAAATACAGAATTAAAGATATTAGACGATAATGGCAAACCTTTTGATGATGCTTACCAAACGGCTTATTACTGCAATGACTACTTCGCTAACGTAGGATACAATATGCTCCAAAAAATATCTAAGCCCAAAGATTTCCAACAGAAGTTGGATAGTCAACTAAATACGATATTTCTTGCACCAGTCACACAAAGTGAAGTACTATAACATATAAATGGTTTGAAAGAACAAAGTTCACCTGGAATTTACGGTGTAACCACGAACATAATAAAATTAATACATCCATACATTATTGCTCTTCTTACTCATATTATCAACCTTCTCTTTAGCACTTGCATCGTACCTCGTGATTTTGAAATCTCTATCATAACCCCGATACATAAAAATGGGGGTAAAACCTCAATATCTAATTATAGACCTATCAGTGTACTAAACAACTTTTCAAAGATCTTTGAAAGAAGCCTCAAAGAACGACTTGTTAAATTCCTGAAACGAAACGAGGTGCTACATAGGGGCCACTTTG
>JARQZK010005164.1:262500-274663 GCA_030704885.1 Cynegetis impunctata
TGATTAAGTTACGATCGGAGGAAGTCTTGAATAGGTTTCACTTTATCTTCCAGAGCAGATTGTTACAAATATTGATCAGACCACCGCAGAGAATTGAAGTGATACACAGGCTCTTTAGGTATTATTAGACACTTCATGATTATCGCATTTCAATCGTCTGCAAATCAATAAATGTAACGCTTAATAATACAAAACGTCGTAGCATATTGAAAAAAACACTCTACGACATCGCGCACCTGAAATGCTCACAGTCACATCTAGTCAGATATGAAATTACTCAAAATTTCGACGCAAGGAAATATATATTCAATAATATTACCTTCTTCAGTACACCAACCTAGTTAGCTAAGAACTTAGTTGCGCTATCTATTATTTGAAAAGTCCCGGGTTCGAACCTCTGGATCGACAAGTCTGCCATGAGTTCCGTTCCAGAGGTTTCTTCATGGCGTTAAGTCACTACTTTCATTACAAAGCGAGTGCTGAGCCAGTATTATCCTCTGAACCCTACCTATACTTCCTATTTCCATAAATATCCTGTCTTGCCCATCCTTGTACACTTGTACATACTAGTGTTACCTCTGATCTGGAAGGAGTTCATCCCCTAGACTCAAAGCTCGCCTCCCTGTCACTTACTTCAGGGGAGAATGAAACACGTGGAATTTATTTTCCTTTAGTTCTGCTTTGGAAATTGAGCTTATAGACAATGAATTTAGTCGACAATTTGAGTTGTTTTCATCTTTTACTGGAGGTGTGAAAACTGAACATCTCAGGCAGGAAACGTCGTTGAGTATTGTCGATATACGTTACGTCGCCGTCGACCGTTTTGTATTGTCAAGCGAACGATACATTAATTGAGTCAGTGGAACCGACTGATATGGTTGTCTAATTAAACCGTAACAAAAATTAGTCAATATTGCCGATAGGAACTTCATCAAGCTAGGTCCTCACAGAGAAATTATAGAAAAGTTTACTGTTTAGTATAGAAAACTTCACCGACTATGTATTTATATAGATATATATATATATATATATATATATATATATATATATATATATATATATATATATATATATATATATATAGATATATATATATAGTTGGATATAAATATATATATATAGATATATATATATATATATATATATATATATATATATATATACAGTGGCGTAGATAGCTTTTTTGCGATGGGGAGGGGATATGACTTTGTGCAAAATTTCATAAATTTTTCATCTAGCGTTCTATTTTTCTTGATAAAAATAATCTTACATGTCGGTAGTGCAAAATGAGCAAAAAAGTTAAATTAAATTGCAAAAAATCAAATTATTTGAATTGGAAAAATTTAATTAAAAGTCAGTGAAAAATTTAATTATATTTAATAGGAATATATACATCAGTGAAAATATTCTTGGGAAAATCAGAGCAAAAAATCTAGTTTTCGGCGTTTTTTGACAATCCATTTATGACTTCGTCAGCTGTGATTCCATTGTCACGATGAATTGCCAGAGCAGCCAAACCTTTCAATAATAAAAAATTGGACAAACATGAGTTTTTAATTTGCAATGAATTTTATATATGCAGAATGGTCATTACAAGTTCATTTATTTTATCGTGCTCCTTTGAATTGTTTTTATTCGCTTCAAACTTCGAGACCTGCAGCCTAGCTAATATTCTGAGCAACCTGATATTCGAAAAATCGAAAAAAAAATTCTAGGCAATCATCCAGCAGAATTTTTATGCTCAACATTGCCTCTACGAATTAAATATTTCTTCCACACTTTCAACTAACGAGCACAACAGGTGTGGAAGTAAGAAATTTTTGATGAAGCTTGTCAGTTTTGATGAATTTATCAGCTGCTCTGTCAATTTCGTATAAATCATGCTTGAAAAACACCGAAAATCTTTCTAATACATTTAGTCTAGTCAACGCTCGCGAAAATTGTGAAAGTTATAAACAATATCCTGAAAAAAGGGCGTTTGGTTTTTTGCCAATATGTCAAAAATTAATTCAGATTTTTGAAATCTGAAGAAAGATTCGAAAAGAAGAGGAAATTTCCCAAAAGAGGGACTCCACTTCCGGAACTGTAGGATCAATATTTTCTTAGAGAGGTAAAATATGATTGAAAACAGGTTATTTCGTTCGGGCAAGTCACGAGCATTAAGGACACTTCAACATTAAACATTATTCGACCATAATAAATATGAAAATTAAGGAATAAAAAAATTCAGACAGTTACTAAATCGGTGAATGAGCAGTAATCTGGGGATAATAGCGATTTTTCAAATAGTTATGCAATAGTTAATTAACAATTTTTTAGTACTTGAACATGAAAATTGTGGGTGTGATAACTGTTCACTGTAGATCTGAGATTTTTTTTCATTCTTGGAGCTATTATTATAAGGCTTCAGAGTAAATCCCCGTTGAAAAAATAAAATTTTTTTAATTTTTCAGTTATTTATTAACAATTCACGTAGTTTTGCAACAACAAAATGAAATTATTTCTATGATTTTAATGATCCGTTTTCTATTATCGGAAGTTACAAGGCAATGGTTTTTTCAATAATCATCTCCTATTGTTTGAAAAATTGTTATAAACGAATGCGTTGTTCATAAGAGAACCAAGAAAAAAAAGTTATGAATAATTAAAGTGTTCAATTTTGCAACTAAGTAAATTGTTAGTAAAAAAGTAATAAATTTAATTTTTACATTTTTGTTAACGGGGATCTATTCTGCAGTCTTTCGAAACTAGCTCCAAGAGAGGAAAAAAATATCAGATCTATAGTTCAACAGTTATCACACTTGCAATGTTTTCGTTAAAGCAGCAAAAAACTATTGCATGACTGATTGAAAATTCGCGATAAAAATGTTTTGCGGCTGGATAATTGTTCATTTTCCTATCCAGTAAGAACCTGAAATTTTTCATTCCTTAATATAATATTTAATACACTCAGTTAAATAATGTTTATTGTTAAAGTGTACCTAATGGGCGTTACTTTCGCAAGCCAGATTACACGTTTTCGGCCGTATATTTACTCCTCTGAGAAAATTATAAATATTAATCCTACAGTTCCGGGAGACTTTCTTTTAGATAATATCCTCCTCTTTTTGTATATCAAAAATATCAATTAGTTTTTGAGATAATTTTTTCTTTCAGTAAATTGATTATAACTTCTACAATTTTCTTAAACGGAATTTTACTTTTTTCAAAAAATATCTACATGCTCTTCCGAATCGAATGACACCTTGTTCATATTCTCCAGAGACTGATGAAAAAAGTTGAACAAAAAAAGCTCTTGTTGACTAGACTATATTCTCACGATTAGTAAATCTTTCTCCAAGATCCATGATGTATAAGTCCAGAAATGGATTGAACGCCATCACAAGAAAACTTTCACTAACTCAATAATTTTTACTTACTTCAAAATATTATGAGGTAATTAAATTGACAATCAAATCCAAGAGTTAGTCATATTTTGATACCTTCTCTACCTCAAAAAATATTCGAAATAATAAATATTTATTGAAAATCTTCTATGAGCAGAAGTCACGATCCTCGAATGTAAACAGGAATTTAATCACTAGGTCACTAGGACCAAAAAACGTATGTGAAATGTAAAATTTTATTTACGAAGGAAGAAGTCAACCAAAACCTCCTCGCACTTCTCCTCTTTCTAAATTTTATACTACCTATACTATTGAACGAAACTGCTCGTGCTTTAGATATAATACTAAACTATTAAACAAACGCTCGAGCAGTTTTTTTTTTAATAGTAGGTACAGTATACTATTTAGAAAGAGAAGAAGTGCGAGGATATTTAGGTGGACTTCTTCCTTTCGAAATAAAAATTTTCCATTAGAGCCATTTGAACTGTTTTAAACACCTTTTTTTGCTCATAGTGACTGATTAAACTACTAATTAACCAATGAATAAAATATGCTCAAAACTACTAGTTACTCTACCCAGAATTAGAAAAACGATTCAATTTCTTGATTTATTTTTATGTTAAAATTATGAGTAGATATTTACTTTACATGTGCTCAATCTGTCCATAATTATAGAGAGCGATCATTTCGTGGCTCCTGATTGGTCGGCCTGTTCGAAGAGCGGAAATTGCTCAGCCGTCACGAAAACATATCTAGATGATTTTTATATAATTGCACATACATAATATCAAAAGAGGTGCTAGTGCTTAGTAAATTTCATGTATACTTAAATACGTAGATACGAGACTTTTATTCAATTCTACTATAATTTTTGTAGGCTCATGGGGGGGATTGATCCCCTTAATCCCCCCCCCCTATCTACGCCACTGTATATATATATATATATATATATATATATATATATATATATATATATATATATATATATATATATATTATTTTCAAATTACACTCGATTTAAAGGTAAATCATACTTTTCTGAAACACTGTTTAAATAAACTAGGTAATCATGAAATCTTTGAAACAAACTACAGATTTTCATATATAATACCACTAGGGATGAAATTTTGCTGGCAAAATTTCTCGATTGTAATATGAAAGTTTGTTGCTTAGGCAATTTCGCGAATGACATTTGTATCAAAATCACGAGCCGTTAGGCGATTGATTTTGGAAAAAATGTCATGAGCGAAATTGCCTAAGCAACAAACTTGAATGTTACAAGAGAGAAATTTTACCTGCTTAACTTTCATCTCGAGTGGTATTCGACATGACTATTTGACGAGAAAATTTATTATAGTCCCGAATCTACTTGTTGACACATATTGCGCTATTTGACAAATAATTATTCATCATAGATTAACTAAACGTTGTTTGTTTTCTTCATGATATTCATTTTCCAAGCTATCTATGAATGTGAGAAATGTCAAAATATTATCGATGAAATAACAACCTGCTAAGTTTTGCCGGCTTGCATGTTTTATCCGCTGTGAAACGAGAGTTGCTATGAAAACTTCCTCTCTAAAAATGGAATGAGTGAAATAGTCAATGATATTTGGATGTTGTGACTTATTACCTTGTATCTTTGAAAAAGGGAAAATAAAAAATTGCAAACAAATGTTGCATTTTTTGCACAGATTTCACTACGGTTGAAATTTCTTCAGCGAATCATGATGCAGTTGACAAATTAAGTCAACTTATTATTGATCGAAAGAGAAAAAGCTTATTCAAACTCTGAAGTAATTAAGAACCATTTAAAAATAAACATGAAGTAGGCGGAAAGTTGGATAACGTTTCAAATATTAGAAATACTTGATTCGACATTTCCCTTACGCTATTATTTTTTTGACTTTAAGTTTCACTTATTTGAAAGGAGATTTCAGAAAATATATATTTCACTGATTATATAACTCATGTGTGAATAAGCCAATAGAATTCATGAGTTTTGCATAGCTACTGCGTATTGATAAGTGAAAATAACTTGACGACGTGATATAATCGTTTTGGTGTTTCGACTCGTGTCAACATGTGAATGTTTTCATATTGACGATGTTTTCTTTATCAAAAAAAATTAATATATTTTTTTCGTTATATAATCGAAACGAAAACTAACTCGAGCAAACGAAAATAATCATTATACTGACCTCGTCGCTCGACGTGTTTATTCGACGTTATTAAAAACATTTATTTATGTATTTTATGAAACATCACTCGAGCTGCGCTCTCGTGACTCGGAAGTATAATCGATTATTTTCGATTCTCTTGTGATATTATAGCTGAATATGTTTTTCGAAATAACTGAATATATATATAGGTATGGTTGCTTTCAAATTGAATATCAGCAAAAAGTAATAACTGCGTAGGTACTATATTATTTGTAAACAAATAATTTGCTTAAAACAATATAAGTGAAATTGAAGATTTGTGTTTTGTAATTGATGATGTTCTCATAACGAAACGACTGAATTAAAAAATGCTTTTATAATCCATAGTGCCGCTTAGACAGAATTGGTATATTTATAATTTGTGAAAAAGAAATGCACTTCCATTGTTACCGCTGAGAACATCTTTTTCATTTCATCTGTAGGAATACATTTTTCGATTACTGAATATATATATATATTTATATATATATATATATATATATATATATATATATATATATATATATGTGTGTGTGTGTGTGTGTGTGTGTGTGTGTGTGTGTGTGTGTGTGTGTGTGTGTGTGTGTGGTTTTGTATTATTTCATTTAGTTTTCAAACTAGAGTATTTGTTTTCAATAATTCATTTTTATAGTTTTCATATTAATAAAAAAATGAGTTTAGTATTCTTCGCTATAAGTTCTTTTAACCATTTAAATGAACGCCGCACATTTCTCAAATAAGGCAGACCGTGTAGTGACTTCAATTTTACTATGTAACATTGTGTCGAGTATTTCGTGGAGAGTCACGGCACTTGGTCTAATGATACTTTTTCAAACTAGGGTAAAAGCTGAATAGTTGCACCACTTTTCGAAAGAGCTCTGTTATGAGAAAATATGTACTTAATAAGAATAATGCAACATGTATTTCAAAAGACTGGTCTTTGACCTATTATACTCGCATATTTCTTTGAACATAATTAATAATAGTTTTGAGTAAATCCTGTTTTATTTGACATCTCATAAAAGGGGTAGTTGCCTACTCTAGCGGATAGTAGCCTAAAGTCAAAAATGGGTTGGAGGATACTTGCCTCGTGCCAGGATAGACGCCTCACTATGATTATTTCGAATAAAAACAAATATATATTTATTCAATCACTCTTTATTATTGACTACAATCTTTTATTAAGTACTAATCAACATTATAAAATATTATCATGTTTCATTCTGAACTAAAACTTTAAAAATATTACCAAAATAGCCTCCAAACTTTAACTTAGATAAGTCGTTCTAATAAAATATTAATATTTATCTTAAAGGTAGAAAAATTTGTCAATCAACTTTGGCATCAGCATGAATTAATCATCAGAAGCCAGGGTATTTAACTTTCCACATCTCATGCAATGGCTTATGAATGTAGTAGGTACTAGTTTCATGCAACTACATTCGACACATCTCACATTGTAATAATTTTATTTTTCAGTGTCCCCTATTGGTTTTTCCTGCTTCGTCCTTTTGGTTGGTAGTCGTTTTATGTATATATATATATATATATATATATATATATACATATATAATATATATATATATATATATATTATATATATAAATATATATATATATATATATATATATATATATATATATATATATATATATATATATATATATATATATATATATATATATATATATATATATATATAATTAGGAGTTTGTGGTGTTGTCGACCGTACGATGAATTAAATACTATGAAATTATCGGGAGGCGGTCTGTAGGGAAAATAAAACTCTTACTTTCTCGTTAACTCAATATTTCGTCACTTAATTTTGTGACTTCATCAGGAGTACACTGAAATGAAATAAAATTACATAATATCAAACATATACAAGGAACACATTAAAAAAACCTACAGTTGTAGAGCCGGGATATCACAAGATATGTGTGGATCACACAGTGGGTAACGCACGACTGAGTGATAATATTGTATCGGGTCACTCTAGTATCAGTAGTATCTATACATTATTAGTTAAATTTTATTTTTGGATGGAGTTATTTTACATGCTTCTTATAATCCCACAATATATGTTACTGAGTTGGCCGGTATCCGATTTGTAATTAATACATTTTTTGTTTTTTATAATATGACACATTTCTAGGAAAAGTCTTGTTTTGTAATTATTATGTTGATTAATAATTTTTACGTTGTCAAAATCGAAGATATGTCCAGTGTTAGTCTGATGTTCGGCAACAGCGCACGAATTTTTGCCCAACTGGCAGTCACTCTTATGTTGTGTAATGCGTTGTTTCAGCCATTGATTAGTTTGTCCAACATAAGAACCATCACAATGTGAACAGGGTATTTCATAAACTACGTTGTTTTTTAGCATGGTCGGTGTTTTGTCTTTTAATTTGGAAAACAATTGGGAGGTTGTCAATATATGGTAGTTGGCAATTTTCAAGTCTGGGATCCGTTTAAACAGTGTTATCAGTTTTTGTGAGAGTTGATTTATGTTTGGTATTTTTCTATACTTCACCATCTGTAAGTCTACTTGCTCTGTAGGGCCATCATAAATTATGGAATTGTATATAAGATGTTTTAATATGTGTTTAGGATATCCGTTGTTAAGAAAAATATCAGTTAGCAATTTTAAATTTTTTTGCAGAAATCTTTCATCACTGATATGTGTTATCCTATTTTTCATGGCGATTACTGTGTTATATTTTTGGTTTCTAGGGTGGTTGGAGTGATAGTTAAGGAATCTTCCTGAGGCTGTTGGTTTTCTATACCAGTCTAAGATGATCTCACCATCATTGAGCCTGATCACTTTTGTGTCTAAAAAAGGCACATTCTGATCTGTTTCTGTCTCCATAGTGAACTGTATATGATCATTAACAGAGTTGAAGATAGCAAGTGTCAGTTCTTCGCTGTTTTCAGGGATTGCACAGATAATATCATCGACATATTTATATATGAAAGGCATTGTGTATGGAAGTTGAGGAATAATCTTCTGCAGTAGGTGATCTAACACTATTTTGGCCAAAATATTACTGATAGGGGATCCCATTGGTGTACCAAAGGTTTGTTTATAATGAATTTCATTAAAGGTGAAGTAGGTGTTGTTGAATATGAATTTGATTATGGTCAAAAAACTGTCTTGTGAAAGAGATGTGCAACTTTCGATCTTCTGCCATTCTAATTTTATTATGTCTATAACTAAATCCAATGGTATGTTCGTAAAAAGAGATATGACATCTAATGACACTAGTATATAATTTTCTGGTAACATAGTATTGCGAATCCTATTGACAAAACAAAATATATCTCTGATGTTGAAGTCATCGTTATCATCTTCATTGAAAGCGTCACATAAGAATTTCGATAGGAATTTGGAGATGTCATAAGTTACAGAATTCACTGAACTAATGATAGGTCTTAGTGGGACAGTCGGTTTGTGGATCTTCGGTAAGCAGTATAATTTGGAAGATGTCGAGTTGTATCTGGTCAGTTTGCGGGCTAATTCTTCAGGAATCTCTTTTTTATGTTTACGTTGTTTGATTAAATCATTATAATTTTTTGTGTTGACGTCGTGGGGTCCTTTTGTATCCTTTTATATGTTTTTGGGTCCTGCAGTAATTCTTGAGTTTTTTTAATGTAGTCATTTCTTTTCATGGCCACTGTGCAACCTCCTTTATCGGATTGTAAGATTAACAATTCAGGATGTAACCTTATGAACGTTCTTACTTCATTATAGGTTTTGTGTAAAGTAGATGGTTGCCCACAGTTAGGTTTCTGCAAAAAATTTGTGATAATATTTGTGGCATTTGCTCTCAATAAATCTTGTGTATCGTTAGATGTATCTGCAATGATTGTTTCAACATCTGCTAATAATTTCTCAATTTTTATGTTTCCTTTCCTACATTGTAGCGCGAACTTGGGACCCAGAGATAGAAAATCAGAAATATTAGTGGGAATATCAATCTCGGATAAATTTTTGAACCAGTTTGAGTTATCAATGAATAATTGGTTATTGATATGGTTAATCTTAATCATCAAATTGAATTTCTTGATGTTGGCTTTCTTGATCCGACTGTGATAATAAATGAATTTCATATTCAATCTTCTCTCATATTCTCGAATAGTTTCAGTTGGGAGTATTCGAATTAACTGAGATTTAAATGTTTTTATACGGGACTGGTTTCTCTTAATATTGTTGCATGTTATTTTGATTTCCATAGATAATATTCGTCTGCACATGTGTGAAATCAGATCATCAGTTTTATGAGTCATGTTTATATCATTGTTTACAAGCAATAGTCTACGGATACCTTTCATGCTGTCTAGAATGTGTCGTGGAATTAGTTTCGATGTTCGACAACGAATTAGGAATATTCCTCCTCTAGATGATGTCCCGGCTCTACAACTGTAGGTTTTTTTAATGTGTTCCTTGTATATGTTTGATATTATGTAATTTTATTTTATTTCAGTGTACTCCTGATGAAGTCACAAAATTAAGTGACGAAATATTGAGTTAACGAGAACGTAAGAGTTTTATTTTCCCTACAGACCGCCTCCCGATAATTTCATAGTATTTAATATATAATATATATATATATATATATATATATATATATATATATATATATATATATATAATATATATATATATAAATTATATATATATATATATATATATATAATATATATATATATATATATATATATATATATATATATATATATATATATATATATATATATATATATATATATATATATATATATATATATATATATATAAATAAATATAGATATATATATATATATATATATATATATATATAGTGCTTAACTATCTTCTGTACAACTTATGTGGCGCGGCACCACGCCTGATTTTCGCTGATATACATGCGAAGCATTTTACTCACCTAGAATAAATCAATAAAATAGTTGAGTATTTATTTTTTTCATCTAAGTTGAATACAGATCTGAAGAAAAAATTCTGTCTCTGATCGTTAAATAATGTATAGTTGCGGATAATTGCCCCTAGAGCGACTATCCGCAACAGTAACTAGCGCGACTATCCTTTCTGATACGTATACTTGACATTTTGATTTGCAAAATAAATAAAATCTATTCAACAAGATATCGTAATAAACAGTGTAATATAAACTCTAATGCATGCAAAGAAGCAAAAAGTTAACTGAAACCCCAATCAGTAATGAAAATATTCAATAGAAATTACTTACCAATATAATTTCGACGCCTGACGAAGTTCCGCAGCGGAAGATTTTTTCTCACTATGAGAAAACGCGTGCACCTATATCAACGGTTAACAGGACACCGGGACATGCGGGAGGAACACTTACAATTATAGTAAGGCCCTAACTCCACTAATGTCCCTAACACTGAGGCAAGTATCCGGCTTTTACCCTATATGTGGGTTTTTGCATAAAATGCCTAGTTCTTTCAGGATAAGACTCATATGCCCGATTTCACCAACTAATTCCTAAAGTTAGGCAATACTTAAATCGGATTTAGGAATTCCTAAGTGCAATTTGCGTTTCACCACGCGGTAAGTATTGGACGATAGGAAATACCTAATGTTAGGTCTGCCTAGAGTATTTAGGAAAAGCTCAACCTCAAATTGATATAAAACAAACAGCCTCTGAAAATCTGCAACAACATTTAAATGATCTTGGACAGTGGCACCGAAAATGGAGACTCAACATTAATGACAGTAAATCAGTACAAGTGACCTTTACAACAAGAAAAACCACATGCCCTCCTGTCAAAATATTCGAAAAGGAAATACCAGTTGATACCAAAGCAAAGTACCTCGGCATACATTTAGACCAGCGCCTCAATTGGAGACAACATATTCTAGCTAAGAAAAACTAAATAAATCTGAAGATCAGACAAATGTATTGGCTCATAGGCAAGAAATCCAAACTCAATCTTCAAAATAAGATACTTATTTACAAGGCAATCATAAAACCAATATGGACATACGGCATCCAATTCTGGGGTTGTGCTAAAGCATCGAATATTCAAATTATCCAAAGACTTCAGTCCAAAATATTACGTTCATTGGTAAATGCGCCTTGGTACGTTTCCAACCTCACCATCCATGATGATTTAAAAGTCACATATGTCACCACTGAAGTAGAAAAATTCTCACGAAAATACCACCAGAAGCTAGGAGGACATGCCAACCCACTGATCGATCAACTGACAGAAAATCCATTCAATTTACGAAGGCTACAACGGACCTGGCCAAACGACTTGATTTGATATCAAATTAATAATCTATACATTTATAACATTTACTCAATACTTTATAAAAGTAGATTGTAAATTTCAATAAATAAAGCTCGAAAAAAAAAAAAATTGATATAATAAAATTATTATATTTCTATCATTTTTTCTCTTCTTACTATCCTCTCTCAAATTTACAGTCTAGTATTAAACAGTGGTACCAATTATATGTACAACACTTTCCAAATCAAGTTTTTAACAAGGTATTTCTTAACTAAGTATTTCTTAGGTTAGTGAAATCCGATTTTAGGGTAAGTATCG